>JAXCGZ010024210.1:0-12036 GCA_037179515.1 Halocaridina rubra | reverse complement strand
CACCTCCATAATAGGGAGTAATAGTAATACATAAAGCGTAAAACAATTAATCATAAATAATGTAAAAATTATTTCACAGAAATAAAAGAAAAAATGTCACTACGAATGAATAAATTCTCCAGTGAACTTAAGGCCGCGTTCACACCAAAGTGGCACGTCGCACGTGGCATGACAAGTGTCACGCCACTTCTGTGTGAATGGTTTCATGTATTTCCGGATGTTCGTTTTCAACTGGCGTACCACGTGGCATGCCACGTGTGACGTGCCACTTTGGTGTGAAAGCGGCCTAAAAGTAAACAAGCGAACGAAAAATACCCAAAGAAAATGAGAAATTTCTTACATAACTTCATTCATAAACTTAAAAAGCAAACTCAAGGAAAAATAATATTAAATTATTATACTATTTCGTTGTGTGTATCAGACTAGAGAGAGAGAGAGAGAGAGAGAGAGAGAGAGAGAGAGAGAGAGAGAGAGAGAGAGAGAGAGAGAGAGAGAGAGAGACTTAAACAAATAGCTAATTACCATTTTATAATATTTCTGTGTACTTCAGAGAGAGAGAGAGGAGAGGAGAGAGAGAGAGAAGAGAGAGAGAGAGAGAGAGAGAGAGAGAGAGAGAGAGAGAGAGAGAGACTATTGCAAGCTCAGCAGAATCATAAACTCCTTTAGTGGTCCTTTTTAAAGATCATTTAAAAATCATTCTCGAGTCTTTTATGTTTTCTCTCTTGGGAGGAATGAAGACAAGCGGTCGGCCCACGAACACACACCCACACACACACACACACACACACACACACACACACACACACACACACACACACACACACACACACACACACACACACACACACACACACACACACACACACACACACATATTAAAGGAAAAAAATTGAGAACTTTTTCGTGAGGAAGAGAGAGAAGCTGCCGTCCAGTTTCTGCCTTGAGGGAAATCTAGAAGAGTTGCCAGACGTGGAGCCTCACACCACATTACCTAATTTTTTGTGTAAACTGGGGAAAGCTCTTAAGCCGTTTTACCTGATCCTGTGGTTCTATATATTGTTAAAAACAGTATCCTTCCCATTTATATTAACTAGTTAGTTAGTTTGATACACGAAAAAATTGAATAATAAAAGAAAAAAAAATTACCAAATACCCACCTGTCAACAGTACTGAGTTAAGTTGCCAAGTAGTACAGCAGTCCTATTTTCTTCATTTTTTTTGCTTTTCTTTTAGCTTTCTCGTTTGCTATTTTGTTATTTTGTATATATATTGAGTTAAATGTAAAGTCTAAATCCCGTGATAACATATCTTGGTTAGCAAGTCAGTTTATCAGTTAGGAAGAATATATAACAGAAACAGGTGGGTGCCACCTCGAACACAAATTCGAATTTTTCCTTCAGGTCTGACTTTTGTTTTTCTTTTTCTTTTTATACTTAAATTACCATGGTCAAGTTTTTAAGTTAAGATGTGTGTTACCAGAAAGGAGACAAACTGAGTCACTAAATAGCACTTATATGGAGATATAAAAATTCTGTGTGAAGGTAAATTAGAAGTTTTTCTCTTTTCTTTTTTTTTTCCTCTTTCTCGTCTTCTTTCTATATTCTGTGAGAGGGAGAACATAAAAATGAAGCCATCTCTGTCCCAAACCTCTCCCACCCATGGGTCGGGAGAAGGGGTAGTCATCAGAGGACTTAAACAGAGAATCAAGAAGTTAGAGGAAATGGTTACAAACCTTGATGATAAAATTCGGAATATGGATGGAGAAATGAAAGAGAATGAAACACTCAGAGAACAAATAAGATCTTTGGAGGAAGCAAATAAAGCACAAGGGCAGGAGAGAAAGGAACTAGAAAAAAGAATAAAGAAGCTGGAAGGGGAAAAGAGTCAACTAGAATCTAGAATTTCTAAACAAGAAGATAAAAACAAACAGCTAAATGACAACCTAAAGGAATTAGATGTTAGTTCACTGCTATCTTCTGAAAGAGACGAGATTGCTGCTTGGAATGTTCAGATTAAGGAAAACATTGAACAGTTCAGAAAAGAGTTCCAGGAGCTGAATATGGAAAATGATGCCATGAAAACGTCCTTTGCTGATGCACTAAAGGGGAATGTGGCAGTAAAAGAGGCTGTAAAGGTGGTGGCACTGGAAAACATACAAACAGTTGACTATAAAGAGACAGTAATCGAAAAAATGAAAGACGTTGTGATGGAAAGGGCAAACCCACTCATCAGACAGGCACTTGATAAGGAGAAGACAGTGGTAATCTCAGGCATAAGTGAATCCCAGGAGCCAACATGGCAGGGGAGACTTGAAGAAAATAAAGCTAAGGTTGTAGACCTGATAAGAAAGCTTGGAGTAGTATGTGGTCCTGAGGATATTGTAAACATACACCAACTAGGTAAATATTCGAGGGCAGGAAAGCCGAGACCAACAAAAGTAACCTTTGAGAGAGGGGAAACATGTAGGGAAATATTGTTGAGAAAAAAAAGTCTAAAAGACCTTCAAGAATGCAAAGAAGTGTTCATTAGACGATACAGAACACAGGAAGAGATGGGAAAGATCAAACACTTGTTGCAAGAGGCAAGAAGGTTAAATGATGAAAGAAATGAAGAAGAGAAGAAAAATTTTCGTTACAGAATACTTCCAGACAAAGGAGAGATAAAGAAGATAATGACAGAAGATCAGGGGATGGGGCCTCATTAAGATTGTTATACACAAATGCTGATGGATTAGCTGGTAAGGCAGTAGAATTAAAAGATAGGATTCACAACAGTAAGGCAGATATAGTAGCAATTACAGAGACTAAGTTGAGTGAGGACATAAACAGTGTCACAGTTTTTCCTAAGGGCTTCAGAATACTAAGGGTCGAAAGATCTGAGAGGACTGGTGGAGGGATAGCACTGCTCATAAGTGAGAGGATTCAAGTTGAAGAAATAAACTTGGCTATAGAAAGTGAGTTCAGGGAATTTCTTGTTGCTCGCATAAATACTGGGTCAGAGAGCATTATAATAACTGTTGTATACAACCCACCAAGGAACCAAAATAGGCTTGAAAATTATGAGGAAAGTCATATAGGTACGATTGAAGTCATAAACTCAGTTGTTAACATGGCGCGGGAGAAAAAATGTAGGATTTTGATTATGGGAGACTTTAATCATAAAGAGATAGATTGGATAAATCTTGACCCACACAGTGGTGAGGACTCCTTTGGGGCAAGATTCCTAGATTGCGTACAAGGGAATTTCCTACACCAACATGTAATGGAACCAACAAGAGCCAGGGGTGGGGACGAGCCATCACTACTTGATCTGGTGTTCACAGATAATGTGTTGGATATTGAAAATATTGAGTATGAACCACCAATTGGAAAGAGTGACCACTGTGTGTTGTTGATGGAGTATATCATTGAAGACATTCTTCCTGAGAGTAGAGGCACTGAGGACATGAGGAGGAACTATCAGAAAGGAGATTACATCAAAATGAATGAGCTTTTTGCAGTTATTGACTGGAGAACCTTATTTTACAACAAATCTGTACAAGAAATGTATGACATCTTTTGTGAGAAATATGGGAAGATAGTAGATTGCTGCATACCTGTCACCAAAGTAGGTGTAATTCATGCCAGAGAGAAATGGTTCGATAATGGGTGTAAAAGAGCTAAGGAGTGGAGAGACAAATGCTGGAAAAGGTATAGGAGGAGAAAAAACATAAATGCCTGGCAAACCTACAAAAGAGCAAGAAATGACTACCTAAGTAAAAGGAGAGAGGCAGAGAAAGATTATGAGAGGGACATCACCAGGAAGGCTAAAGAAAATCCCAAGCTTTTCCACAGCTTTATCAGAGGAAAACTGAAGGTAAAAGAACAGGTTTTAAGGCTAAAGAGAGCGGATGGAAGCATCACTGAGACGGACGAAGAGATCTGCAAAGAATTGAACAAGGAGTTTCAGTCAGTATTTACAGTAGAAAATACCCCACCCCCTCAGATTGCAGTGATAGAAGCTCAAGGGCCGGTATTAGAGAACATCAACCTTACAGCCACAGAGGTATGCAAAGCGCTGATGGATTTAGATGTTCATAAAGCTACAGGTCCTGATGACATATCCCCTCATGTGCTTAAAAAATGCGCAAACACAATATCAGTGGCACTAAGTATCATATTTAAGGAGTCATTGGAGTCGGGGGAGATTCCAAGATGCTGGAAACAAGCAAATGTGATACCTATCTTCAAAAAGGGAAGGAGGGATACGGCTCTGAACTATAGACCAGTTTCCTTGACCAGCATAGTTTGCAAACTTATGGAGAAACTACTAAGGAAACATATCTCTCTTCACTTGGAATCCTTCAACTTTTTGTCAGTGAGGCAACATGGCTTCAGAGAAGGAAGATCAACAGTAACAAACTTATTAGAATTTTATGATGAGGTAAGCCAAATCTTACAGGAAAGAGAGGGCTGGGCAGATTGCATATTCCTAGACTTCCAGAAAGCGTTTGACACTGTTCCACATGGGAGACTTATTAAGAAGCTGCAATCAATGGCTAGAATAGGTGGAAATGTCTTGGAATGGATAAAAACTTACTTAGAAGGAAGGGAACAGAGGGTTAGAGTAAGACACTCAGTGTCTGAATGGAGAAGAGTTAGTAGTGGAGTCCCACAGGGTTCAGTTTTAGGGCCACTTTTGTTCCTTGTATATGTAAATGACCTACCAGAGTCTGTAAATTCATTCATGAATATGTTTGCAGATGATGCAAAGATTGTGAAGAAAGTAAAAAACGAGAACAATGGTAGAGAACTTCAGGAGGATCTAAATAATCTGCATGAGTGGTCAGAAAAGTGGCTAATGAAATTCAATACCTCAAAATGTAAGGTAATGAGAATGGGTATAAGTGCAAGAAGGCCCAAGCTTGACTACTCGGTGGCTGGAGTACAACTTCAAGAGACAGAAAATGAGAGAGATCTAGGAGTAAACATACTGGCAGATTTGTCTCCAGAAATACATATAAATGGCGTAGTAAGGGCAGCATATGCATTCTTATCAAATGTAAGGGTAGCCTTCAGGCACATGGACAAGGAAATGTTCAGAAATATTTATGTAACCTATGTGAGGCCAAAACTCGAATATGCAGCCCCCTTTTGGAATCCGCACTTGAAAAAACACATAGCTAAGCTTGAAAAAGTTCAAAGACATGCCACGAAACTGGTGCCAGAAATACGCAATCTCGGTTATGATGAGAGGCTGAGGGAATTAGACTTGCCATCACTCGAAGCTAGAAGAGTAAGGGGGGATATGGTGACAGTCTTTAAATTCCTTCATGGTTATGATAGAGTGGATAGGGATCGATATTTCGATATGGCTGGCTCTAGAACTAGAGGTCATAGTTTGAAGCTTCGGAAGAAAACTTGTTTGCAGGATGTAAGGAAATACTTTTTCAGTGTAAGAGTAGTTGATAATTGGAATTCGCTAAGCGAGGAGGTAGTTAATGCTACCTCAATCCATAGTTTTAAGGACAGGTATGATAAGTATCACTAAGTCTAAAAATGGAACCGATCAGGAGACGGGAAGATACGAGCTTTGGGCTCTTTCCCGTAAACACAATTAGGTAATCACAATTAGGTAATCACACACACACACACACACTGTTGTCTTTTCTCTTTAAATCTCATTGCTTAAATGTTTTTTTTTTTAAGCAATGAGGTCGTTTTGGTTGTTATTAGTATGAATATTATTGCTTTTGTTTTTATTGGTAGTATTATTATTATTTTTTTATTACTGTTACCTTCCATATATTATTTATACCATCTCTAGTAGTAGTAGTTGTAGTAGTAGTAGTAGTATATTATTATTATTATTATTATTATTATTATTATTATTATTATTATTTTTATTATTATTATTATTATTATTATTATTATTATTATTATTATTATTATTATTATTATTATTATTATTATTATTATTAACTCCCATGTACTCATATTATATCTTCCATCTGTTACGATATACGAAACTTGAAGAACAATTGATAAAATGAGCAAAAATAGCCAACCACCAGCATGGCACCCTTGAATTACTAAAACGCTTTCTCTCTGGCTCCATTTTTCTCTTAACTCGGCTATTCTATTAGTATTTTTATAGCATGCAGTGTAAAACTTAAGTCTATAATTGTCAAAGACAGTATCATTACAGAGATATTTGAGTAAGGGAGTATGGAGGAATTTTTATTTCAACATTTGACCCTTATATATGTTTGATATAAGGGGGATTATGCTTTTGTGTAAAGCTAAGAGCTGTGTTACTATTATGATCTTTATGGCACTTGAATATAAAGATGATATTGTCAAACTTTATGCCATTGTAGAAACATTTCAGTAAGGGGGTAAAGAAATTTTTTATTTCAAGTTTTGACCCTTATGTATGTATGATATAATGATAATTATGCTTTCTTTTAGAGCTACTAAATGTATTCTAGTTTTGACTTCTGTGTTGTATTGATAAAAGGATTATAATGTTATATTTTGAAAGTTATATATATTTTCCAGATATGACTCTTATGTTACTCTGAAATATAGTTGATAGTACTTGTTTTTAGGAGTAACATTTTTGTCCAGATTTGGCTCTTATGATACATTCACATAATGTCGATAATATGTATGTGTAGATGCCATAAATGCTATGTAGTCGCCGTGGCTCAGTCGGTAGCGTCTCCGACTCTGAGGCGTCAGGTCGAGGGTTCGCGCCCCGTCACGGTCTGAGGTTAGCAAAGGCATGCACTCAGCGTAAGGATTACATCTGCCAAAACAAGTCCTTCGCAAGAAGGCAACCGTCCTAGCCCTTGGTTGATAAGGGAGTCCGTGACGTAAAACCGGAACCGGAAAACCGGAACCAGATGCCATAAATGCTTACCAAATAATTGTCTATAAGCTTGGACAACTTTTCCCCATGTAGAGGCTTGGCTGAGTCAAAGCACACATCCAAAGGACTTCACTCAGTGCTTACAACTCAGTGCTTACAACATCGTCAACCTCCTTCCTCTTACTGTCACCAAGCATACACTTTTTAAGACCCAGTTACTAGAGTTCTGGTGGGAGTTTTCCTACCAGAACCCCTTCGTGTGCCTTTAAGCTTCGTGGAAAGAGAATATGTCGGTTTTTGCAACGCACAGGGGTACATGTCAGTGGAATTCTTGCTCCCCGCCCCTGGAGAAAGAGGAAGAAATGCAATGTAGGAGAGAAAGAACTAATGAGCTAAAGAATGTTTTCATATTTTCCAATTTTAACCCTTATGGGACATTGGCATAGAACTCATAATTACTGGTTTTCAGATTTTTCAGATGTTTTCTCAAGTATAATCCTTATGTGCCTCTTGCATAGAGACTATTATACCAGCGACCAGAAGTGATGGCAGTGAAATATCCTCTTTAGAAACCATTAAAGCAAATTATAAAGAATTTTGCCAACTCGCACAATAAGGGGAATTATGGTCCTTGTGTACTGATGGATGGATGGATGATTGGTTGGATGGATGGATAAATAGTTGAATAGATAGATGGATCTTTAGATAGATAGATAGATACAGAACCGGAAATTCAGGCAATATGTGTATTTAATGTCTTTCAGAGAATTTTCAACTATATCATATTTTAACTTTTTTAATAATTAACTAAATATAATAAGAGGCGGGGGGGGGATTTGTGTGTACGCATGTGTATACAAATCTTTGTTTATGTTTGTATGTGTGGTATAGGATGTATGCATGTTGGTATTATTATACCGATATGAGTGTGGATTTGTTTCATTGGATGGAACCGTATTGTGTATGTCTTTTTTTTTCAAATACTTTTTGTGTATTCGTATAATTGGGTGTAAATGGGTGTAATTTTGTTATTATGGTTTTTAGTTACTGAAGCGTGGATATTTTTGTGTAAATGTGTTTGGCTTTGTGTGTTAGGTTTTTTAAATACTAAGGTGTAGATTAGTGTGTAAATGTGTTTGGCTTTGTGTGTTAGGTTTATTAAATACTAAGGTGTAGATTAGTGTGTAAATGTGTTTGGCTTTGTGTGTTAGGTTTTTTAAATACTAAGGTGTAGATTGGTGTGTAAATGTGTTTGGCTTTGTGTATGTTTGGTTTTTAAAGTTCTAAGGTGTGGATATTTGTGTAAATGTGTTTTGGCTTTGTGTATGTTTGGTTTTTAAAATACTAAGGTGTGGATTTGTGTGTAAATGGGTGGCATTTTATATGTATGATTTTAGACACTAAAGTATGTACCTTTGTGTGTAAGTGGGTTTGCCTTTGTGTATGCTTTATTTTTAGCACTAAAGTGTGGATTTATATGTAAATGGGCCGGGCATTGTGAATGCATGTTTATCAAAGTACTAATGTGTAGCTTTATGTGTTAATGTTTTAGGCTTTCTTAAGTTTATTAAAGTATTAAGAGTCTGGATTTGTGTGGATTTTGGGTGTGTTATTTAAGGGCGGTTTTTTGTGTGTGCAGTAACTTGTGGATTTATGTCTTCATGGGTATGACTTTTAGTATTGGTGTGTGTGTGTGTGTGTGTGTGTGTGTGTGTGTGTGTGTGTGTGTGTGTGTGTGTGTGTGTGTGGAGTACAGATGTGGATTTGTTTATAAATGGGTGTAGGGCTTTGTGTGTAAAAGTTTCTTAAGATTCATTTACATATAATCTTCCTCTTACTCCTTCCCCAGCCTCTGCTCCCCCCCCCTCCGTCTAGAGTGTTTGTACGTTTCAATGAAGTATTACCTATAATTGTATAGGGGTGTGACTCTGTGTGTGTGTGTGTGTGTGTGTGTTTTATTGAATTTTTTTTAATTAAATTGGCTCATCCCACTTTCCTCGGTTCTTTGCTCCCTCCTCGTCTACCTTGTTTTTGTTTGCATGTAAGTGGCAATATATATATATATATATATATATATATATATATATATATATATATATATATGTATATATATATATATATATATATATATATATATATATATATATATATATATATATATATATATATATATATATATATATGTCATAACCAAATAAAGAAAATAAACAAACCTTAAATGTAAACTTTTGTTTTATCTTTTTCAAATGAACCAAGCAGTTAAAACTCCAAAAAAAGTAACAAAAGACATCATTCTCTATCCAATATATATATATATATATATATATATATATATATATATATATATATATATATATATATATATATATATATATATATATATATATATCAAGAAAAAAAGTGAATACTAATGTGAGCTGATCCTAGGAAGCCATACATTATTAATAACCAGATATGAAATAAACATATTATGCTTTGATAAACCCCGAATTCTTTCAGTGAGAACCTGGATTACGTTGAGGCAGGTGTGTGTGTGTGTGTGTGTGTGTGTGTGTGTGTGTGTGTGTGTGTGTGTGTGTGTGTGTGTGTGTGTGTGTGTGTGTGTTTTTCACACACACACACACCGTTCCCAGTAAAGGTTTTTGAGGTCCGAGGTTTCATTAATATTTAATAGTTTGTTTCCCCACCTCTATAGCTTCCTTTTTTAAATGTATGTAGGGGAGAAAATTTTCTTTATGTATGGGGTATGAACAGGGTGATTCATAAAGAGATTTCATTGAAGTTTATTAATATACAATCATTTATGAATTCCATATCTTAATGGCTTTCTATCGTGTGATTGGTGGAGGGGGAATATTTATGTATGAAGAATGAAGAGGATGTTTCATAAAGATAAAATTGATGTATTTATTAATATTTAATGATTCATATTTTTGTCTCATCCCTTTCGTCTTCCTTTGATGTAAATGGAGGGAATTCTTTTTGTAGAAGGTGTGAACAGGGTGATCAAAAAGGTATACTATGAAAATATGTATTAAAATACATACACATATCTCCTTTTCTGTATCCATAATGTTTCTTGATGCCTAGGCCCGATGTAGGAAATTTTTTTTCTCCCGTCCTGCTGTAACACTGTTAAAGGGAAAAAAATGGAAATTTGATATTTCACATGTTTGTTGGTTGGTTTCGGTTTTACGTCACGAACTCCCTTTTCTACTAAGGGCTAGGACGGTTGCCTTCTTGCGAAGGACTTGCTTTGGCAGATGTAATCGTTACCCTGAGTGTATGCCCTTACTAACCTCAGTCCGTAAGGGTATACACTCAGGGTTATAACATTTGTATATGTAATAGGGGTGAGAGTAGCTGTATATGTAATAGGGGAATGGAAACTACATGTATTAGGTACGAACAGGGTATTCAAAAAGATGTTATTGAGTATTTTATTATTATATAATCATGGATAGATCTCTCCTAATACATTATGTATTAACCGGGTGTTTCAAAAAGATATTTTGATGGATTTTAGTTTTTACAATTTTATATTTGATAAGTTTTATATATAACGGATGAGATTTTTTATGCATTAGATATGAACATACATTCATACATACTATAAAATGTCCGTAGTCTCCCTTGTAAGAGGGATGGACGAGTCAAGGCACATACTTTCAAAATGAGATATTAATTATATTCTTTATGAATGCTAGTTATTTTGTTTAATATTTCTGTTTGTAAACAGCGGAGATTCTAAAATATATTAGGTATGAACAGGGTGTTTAAAAATTTGTAATTGAAATAAAAGATGATTGCTATTAGTCTTGGGTATGTACAGAGTGTTTCAAAACGATATTATTGAAGCGTTTTGTATTAATTATGATTTATTTTCGTCTTTAATAGTTTTCTTTTTTCCGGGAAATATGGAAGAAGGTTTTTTTGCTGTTTTGGCAATGATGTTCAAAATGAGACTTGATCGAGAATCCGTCTAATTTTATATATATATATATATATATATATATATATATATATATATATATATATATATATATATATATATATATATATATATATATATATATATATATATTTTTTTTTTTTTTTTTTTTTTTAATTGAGCAATAAGTCCCCATTAATGGGAGTGGACACAGACTGGTTGAAGCTATTAGTTAATGCTGGATGCACTTCCTAACGCCCCGCGTTGGGATCGAACCATCGTTGATCATGTTTGTCACTCCTAACTAACGCGTTTACCACTGAGTTGCAGCGGCCCCCTTTTTAGAGTTATTCTAATTAATATTAATATTTCAAACAGCTCTTACAGCCTTCTTTCACGTACTCAGGAGGGAAACTGCGGTAGCGCAGGGGTAGAATGTGTGAGTCGGAAAGCGACTAACTCTGGTTCGAACCCACAGCGGGGCGTTAGAGACGGCATCCAGGCTTAATCCCTCAGCTCCAACATGTTTGTGTCGACCCCCATTCGAATGGGAATTAATTGTAACACAAAAAAGGGCTCTCACTGAGTCACTTTTTTTTTTTTTTTTTTTTTACATTGAAATTTGTAATATTAATCTATTCATTGGGTGAGGGAGACCGCAGTAGTTCAGTGGTACAGCGCGCAAGTCAGGAAGTGACGAATCCCACACTCACGAGTTCGATCCCGTCACGGGGCGTTAAGAAGGGCATCCAGCCTTATTACTTCCGTCTCCTTCGTGTCTGCGTCTATCCTCGTTGGAATGGGGACCGCAATAAAATAAATGATGTTTGTGTTACTTTCTGTTTCTTTCCTGCTTGATATTTTTTTTCTTTTTACTATGAATTGCCAATTCGTCTCTGATATATTATATTCCGATATATAAGTGTGTGTGTTATTTGTGTATTTATGTGTGTGTATGTGTGTTGTTTGTGTATTTGTATGTGTGTGTGTTTGTATTTGGGTGTGTAATTTTCCTCGTTTGCTTTTCACAGAAGGTGTTGGTTTGTCTCAAAAAAAGTTTATAAAAAAAGATTACCTTGTACATGAAAGAATATTCATGTGTTATTTAACTGATATAAGCAGAAATAAGCATACATATATACTTATGTACTAACACATGTACATATATGTATACATATATTAATATATAAACACATATATACCTACTTTCATATCATCGCTACATGAAAATCGGAAATTTATTAAAGAAAACC
>JAXCGZ010024209.1:0-12061 GCA_037179515.1 Halocaridina rubra | reverse complement strand
CTCTCTCTCTCTCTCTCTCTCTCTCCGCCAAGACCTATCTGTGGCCGTGCTGTGGGATATATACTATGTCGCCTCGCGGCCGCTCGGGATGCTTCTCTTGTTGTGTCATTTGTATGGACTCCATCCCACATTGGGCTGACTGGCAACGACACAGCGGATCGTCTTGCCAAGGCGGCCTGTATGCTGGATGGGCATGCTGTGGACGCTGAGCCCTCCCTCCGATGCCTACGTAACATCATCTACTCAGCTGGGTTTGCCATGACGGTCCAGCGCAGGGACACGGAGAGGGCCAACAGTGTGTCCATACAGCACCATGATCACTTTCTTCACAGTCGCTACAAGTATCGCAGACGCGGGTTAATGGTGCGGAAAAACAATGTAGTTAGTGCTCGGCTCAGAATGGGGTATCGGCCTTTATGGCAGGTCTCCCAGACTCTAGATATGCCACAGTACACCTCCTGTAAATTATGCGACCGTCCTAATGCTAACACTCTTGACCACTATTGTCTTCAGTGCCCCACAGTGAGAGATGTTTTACCACGAGGTCAGAACTTAATACAGATCTGCTCATTTTTACTTAATGATGACAACCTTGATGTTATTCTTGCTCGTTATCCTCACTTTGGTGGCCATTAATTATATTGAATTATACATATATTTTCTGTATGTTGCTGTATAATTCTGTTTGTGCATTCTGCGTTTCTCTGAGCTTTACTTTTGCATATAATGTACTCTGTGCTGCCATACTGTGAGTTGTGTGTTAGTATGCAGCAATGTTTTATCAATGTGTACACCTCCCTGTAAACTATGTTCAATTCTTGGTTTTGTATCCATTTGAAGCATTATTTGTATGAACTCATGTAATGTCTGACGCCTTGGCGCAATAAATTAATAAAATAAAAATCTCTCTCTCTCTCTCTCTCTCTCCTCTCTCTCTCTCTCTCTCTCTCTCTCTCTCTCTCTCTCTCTCTCTCTCTCTCTCTCTCTCTCTCTTTTCTCCAACATTCTATTCTACCCAACCCCCCACACTCTCTTTGTCCAAGCCAACTAGGGAGGGGCACTGTACACAGTTATTAAAGTAAATAAACCAACAGATGTACACACAAGGATGAGCCCTTAATAATAATAATAATAATAATAATAATAATAATAATAATAATAATAATAATAATAATAATAATAATGATAATAATCTTCACAATCATCATCAAAGGAAAATTATTGTCGCCAATAATAATAATAATAATAATAATAATAATAATAAAAATAATAATAATAATACTAATATCTAAGAAGAATTATTGGAATAGACGTCATGAAAGTAATACTGAGGTATATTAAAACCCAGCAGAGAACTGGATATTCATTACAAATCTTTAATAATCTATTCACATCTGACAGTCATTACACTCTCCATCTCTGTTTTTCTTTACAGCCTTATAAAGGCTGTTTTATTTTATTATTATTTGGCCCGTCCTGGTGTCACAATAATCTTAATTTTTTTTTTTTTTTATCCACGATGCACTGAATTCGCGATAGGTGAACCGTGAAACAGCGAGGGATTAGTGTATATATATATATATATATATATATATATATATATATATATATATATATATATATATATATATATATATATATATATATATATATATATATATATATATATATATATATATATATATATATATATACAGTGTTCCCACGCTGTATCTCGTTTCTTGGTTCGTGTTTTCACTGTATCGCGGTTTATTTTTTGGCAAATTATTATTGTAAAATAGCTATGTACATGAGTATGTCATGTAATTACCACTTCATTCACCGTAATTTTATCTATCACTTTCATATAAATTTACGTTGCATGCTGTTATTTATGAAGTAAAGGGTGGTTTGTTAACAGAACAGGGAGGGTTTATACAGTGTAAAAGTAAAAATAAATTAAATATTCTATGTACATATAGGCTGATCCTACTTCGCGGTTTTCCTGTCTCGCGCCGGGTCCCGGAACCGAATTACCGCGATAATGGGGGGATTACTATATATATATATATATATATATATATATATATATATATATATATATATATATATATATATATATATATATATATATATATATATATATATATATATATATATATATATATATATATATATATATATATATGGAGTCCTCATATAATGTCAGGGTTCCGTTCCTGACAGCTCACTTAAGTCGAAAATCCACGTTAATAGGAATTCACTTAGATTCGAGTCTGGGTCCCTCTACCTATGTGAAAAATAAATAATCTAAAACATAAAAAAATATTCTATGTTCCTAATGGTTCTTAAAAAATTACTGAATCTAATCTTAATACTATTCCAAAACTTTAAAATTAACTCCATACAGGTATACAGGTACTGTACAGTATAATGAAACAACACACAGTCTGAAAAAAATATATAAAGTACATAGAAAAATACTAAAACTTATCTTAATAATTAACATTATGTACTGATGTATGTACTCTTATATACTATACAGGTACTGTACTGTACAGTGCAGTATACAGGTACTGTACAGTATAATAAAACAACACATACAGTCTGAAAAAACAAAGCACCCAGAGAAATACTTAAACTAAGCTTAATAATTAACATTTTGTACTGATGTATGTATACAGTGTTACCCCGGTTATTCGCGCTTCTTGGTTCGCGTTCTCACTCTATCGCGGGTTTTTTTTGGATAAATTATATTTTATTTTATGGGTATACGCAAAAATATAAAAATAATGAAAAAAAACATTATCAGTATTTTCATTTTTTTTTTAAATTTATGTTGCGTGCTGTTATTTATAACGTAAAGGGTGTTTTTTTAACAGTGCAGGGAGGGTTTATACAGTTCGTAAACGAAAAAATAATTGTAAATGAGTATCTGTGTCACGTCATCATCACCTCATTCATGAGTAATTTTATCTATCACTTTCATAAAAATTTACGTTGCTTGCTGTTATTTATAATGTAAAGGGTGTTTTTTTAACAGTGCAGGGAGGGTTTATACAGTACGTAAACGAAAAAATAATTGTAAATGAGTATGTATGTCACGTCACTATCACCTCATTCATGGTAATTTTATCTATCACTTTCATAAAAATTTACGTTGCTTGCTGTTATTTATAATGTAAAGGGTGTTTTTTTTAACAGTGCAGGGAGGGTTTATACAGTACGTAAACGAAAAAATAATTGTAAATGAGTATGTATGTCACGTCATTATCACCTTATTCACCGTAATTTTATCTATCACTTTCATAAAAATTTACGTTGCTTGCTGTTATTTATAATGTAAAGGGTGTTTCTTTAACAGTGCAGGGAGGGTTTATACAGTACGTAAAGGAAAAAATAATTGTAAATGAGTATGCATGTCACGTCATTATCACCTCATTCACCGTAATGTTATCTATCACTTTCATAAAAATTTACGTTGCTTGCTGTTATTTATAATGTAAAGGGTGTTTTTTTAACAGTGCAGGGAGGGTTTATACAGTACGTAAACGAAAAAATAATTGTAAATGAGTATGTATGTCACGTCATTATCACCTCATTCACCGTAATTTTATCTATCACTTTCATAAAAATTTACGTTGCTTGCTGTTATTTATAATGTAAAGGGTGTTTTTTCAACAGTGCAGGGAGGGTTTATACAGTACGTTAACGAAAAAATAATTGTAAATGAGTATGTGTGTCACGTCATTATCACCTCATTCACCGTAATTTTATCTATCACTTTCATAAAAATTTACGTTGCTTGCTGTTATTTATAATGTAAAGGGTGTTTTTTCAACAGTGCAGGGAGGGTTTATACAGTACGTAAACGAAAAAATAATTGTAAATGAGTATGTGTGTCACGTCATCATCACATTCACGGTAAGTTTTCCTATCACTTTCATAAAAATTTACGTTGCTTGCTGTTATCTATAATGTTAAGGGTGTTTTTTTTTAACAGTGCAGGGAGGGTTTATAAAGTACGTAAACGAAAAAATAATTGTAAATGATATGTATGTCACGTCATTATCACCTCATTCACAGTAATTTTATCTATCACTTTCATAAAAATTTACGTTGCTTTCTGTTATTTATAATGTAAAGGGTGTTTTTTTAACAGTGCAGGGAGGGTTTATACAGTGTAAGCGTAAAAATATATTAAAATATCTATGTACATATAGGTGGATCCTACTTCGCGGATTTCCTGGTTCTCGCCGGGTCCCGGAACCGAACTACCGCGATAAGTGAGGCAACACTGTACTCTTAAATACTATACAGGAACTGTACTGTACAGCACAGTATACATGTACTGTGCAGTATAATAAAACAACACATACAGTCTGAGAAATATACAAAGCACATAGAAATATACTTAAACTAATCTTAATAATTACCATTATATACTGATGTATATACACTCTTATATACTATACAAGTACCGTAGTGTACAGTATAATAAAACAACACATACAGTCTGAAAAAATACAAAGCACATAGGAAAATTGAGAAATACTTAAATTAATCTTAATAATTAACATTATGTACTGATATATGTATACTCTTATATATATATATATATATATATATATATATATATATATATATATATATATATATATATATATATATATATATATATATATATATATATATATATATATATATATATATATATATATATATATATATATATATATATATATATATATATATATATATATATATATATATATATATATATATATATGATTAGTAGGTTGGCCATGGCACCAGCCACCCGTTGAAAGACTACGACTGAAGGTATTAGGATGCAACTAGGACTGGTCCAGACAGTTCCAGGTTGAGTCTTCCTTCAGGACGGTTCTTTCCTCAGGCCTACATCTACACTGAATATTCTGGCGTATTCATTACACATCTCTTGCTATTCCATTACAATTGACAAGTCACAACATTCTGCACATCTGTCTCTTTTACATTCTTTTTCCTCACATATGTTATTATTTATGGAAGGTTCACAACTAATGGCCCCCAGTACCCGGCACAGTGGGGTGTGAAGAATCTCCGGGGATCGTGTTGACTCCACCATTGGCTTGAGGGCAGACACGCCTGGTGGTAGTAATGGTTCTGCTCTTAACCTTGCACCTCCCAATAGATCTGCTTCTTTCACTCTTCACTATTCTAACATTCGTGGGCTGAACTCTAATCTTTCGTCTGTGGAACAGCACTTGGGCACTCTCCTCCCAAACCTCCTCCTCCTATCTGAACCCCAGCTGTCTATACATGCTTCCACTGACCCATTCCAAATCTCTCACCATAATCTGTATACTCGTTTTCGTTCCAAAAGTGGGGTCTGTGCTTACTGCAACACTAACACTCCTACTGTGAGGCTCATGGACCTTAAATCTCCTAACTTTGATGTTCTCAGGCTAAAAATCTATCTCTCAACTACCACTATCTTCCTTTGCTTCTGCTACGGTTCTCCAAACTCCACCGAGTTTGTGTCTTTCTTTGAATATCTATCCTCGTGCCATGAGTCCTTGCTATCTTCTCACCCACATGCCGGAGTTCTCTACATTGGAGACTTCAATGTACACCACAGTGAGTGGCTTCATTCTTCTCACACTGATGTGGGAGGAAGCGAGGCCCTTGCTTTTTCTATTACTCACAATCTGGAGCAAATTATCAAACATCCTACTCACACTCCTGATCGTCACGAACATGCTGCAAACACTCTTGACCTATTTTTTACTTCTAACCCTTCAAACTACTCTTATTCTGTACTTTCCCCTCTTGGAAAATCTGACCACTCTATGATCTAAGTCTCTTCCATTTTCACTCCCCCACCACCAATCCTCCTACTCAGTGCCGCCTTTGGCACTTTGAGCGTACCCAACGTGAAAATTTGCATATGTCTCTCTTTGACTTCCCATGGGATGACTACTGCTTTCGGTCCAGCAGCCCTGATCAGGTAGCTCTAAAAGTTGACGAGATCATGACCGCGGGAATGGAGGCGTACATCCCCTCTTCTACAAAAACTTTCTCTCCCCCCAAACCTTGGTTTGACCGTGCCTGATCCATGGCTATCCAGACTAGGAAGCAGGCTCACCGATCTTACCTTGCCTCTCCTTCCGATTAACTCGCTCTGCTTTTATTATAGCTAGGAATCGCTGTACTGCTCAGATTCGAAGGTCTAAGGCTTCCTTTATAAGAAGGAAAGTTGATGACCTTAACTCCTCTCCCACTGACAAATGCTTCTGGTCCTTAGCCAAAAACCTCTCCAAAAACTTCTGTAGCTCAAGCTTTCCCCCTCTCATTCGTTCTGATGGTTCTATAGCTTGCTCTCCCACTGACAAAGCCACTCTATTTGGCTCTCATTTTTCTGCCAACTTTTTTATCAACAATTCCAGCGCACCTGTTCCTCAGTCTTTTCCCCTCTCTAACACTATGCCCTCCCTTATCCTTTCTTCACGCAAAGTTCATAAGGTTCTTCGCTCGCTAAAGACGAACAAGGCATCTGGTTCCGATGGTATCCCTGCAACGTTTCTTAAGGAGTTTGCAGATGAAGTGGCTCCTGTGCTTTGTCGTCTTTTTCGCCTCATTCTGTCAACCAGTATCTATCCTTCATCTTGGAAGCATGCTCTAGGTCAACCTATTCCTAAGAAGGGTGACCGCTCTATTCCTTCTAACTACCGACCTATTGCCCTAACCTCCTCTATTGCTAAAGTTTTCGAAACTTTGCTCAATGCTCACTTCTTGAAACGCCTTGAATTCAACTCACTTATCTCCGATCACCAGTACGGCTTCCACAAGGCAAGATCCACTGGTGATCTCCTGTCCTATCTTATTCATGTATGGTCATCTTCTCTGAGGAACTATGGAGAATCCTTTGTCGTCGCCCTTGATATCTCTAAGGCTGGTGACAGAGTCTGGCACAAGGCTCTGTTGGCCAAACTCCCTGCCTATGGCTTTACCCCTTCTTTCTGTTCTCTGATTTCCAGTTTTCTTACTGACCGTTCAATATCTGTAGTTGTTGATGGCGCAACATCTAGCCCTTTCTCTGTTACCAGTGGTGCTCCACAGGGCTCTGTTCTTTCACCTACTCTCTTCCTTCTCTTCATTAATGATCTTCTACAATCCCCATCTTCCTCTCTTCTTCATGCCTTTGCTGATGATTCTACCCTTCACTTTTCATCTGCCTTTTCTTCACAACCTTCATCTGTTACTCGTAATCAATCTCGTATCACTCTTTCTTCTACTCTTAACTCCGATTTGCAGAGAGTATCTGAATGGGGCACTCAAAATTTAGTTATATTCAATGCCTCCAAGACACAGTTTCTGGCTATCTCTTTATCTTCTTCTATTCCTGATAACCCTATTGTCTTCGAAACTAATGAAATTTGCCCTCTTAACTCTATCAAGATATTAGGAATCCATATAGCCTCTAACTTGTCTTGGAGGAATCACATAATCCAAATTTCTAAATCTTCATCTAAAAAATTGGAGGATTTGTTTTGTTTTCGTCATTACTTTTCCTCATTGCTGTTACTTAAAATTTACAAAGGTCTTATCCGCCCCTGCTTAGAATACTGTTCTCACATCTGGGGTGCTTCTTCCTTTACTTATCTTCTTGATAGGGTTGAATCTAAGGCAGTCAGACTCATTAATGATCCTTCTCTTACTTCTAACCTAGATTCTCTCTCTCTTCGCCGTAAGGTATCTTCCCTTTCGCTTTTCTATCGCTACTACTTCCATCACTGCTCTGATGAGCTGGCAAGTTGCATCCCTCCTCCACTGCCGAGGCCGCGTAACACTTGCCAAGCGGCCTCATCTCACAGGTACTGCGTGGTGATTTGTAGCTCGCAGATTGGTCGGTGCAGCGACTGCTTCTTCCCATCTACCTCCAGACTCTGGAACTCTCTTCCTCCTTCTGTCTTTCCTAATTCTTATGACCTTTCATCCTTCAAAAAGCAGATCTATCATCATCTCAGAGCCTAGTCCTCCATATCTCTGGGTCCTCTGTACTTTGACTGTTTTTTTCTGTCTGTTGTTCTCCTTTGTGCAACATTACCTCATCTCTGCCTTGCCCTTAACCTTTTATTTTTTCCTTCGTCTTGGTATTTTCTCGTGGCCAGACCTATATTGATGAGGGCAGTTTCTGCCAGTCCCGGTGTCACTCTCTTAAAAAGGAAAAAATGTCGCATGACTGAAGTCTTGCTGAAGCCAGAATCTGAAACTGTAACAAGTCGTGAAGAGAAACATGAGAGGCAAGAGGTCAAGGGTGAAATAGAATACTCTCCCAGTTATTTATCCGGGTACAGTCAATGGTCAAGAAAGGGTCAACGAGCATCTGGCTGGATCCAGGGGGCTTAGCACCTGGCTGGATCCATAGGGCTTAGCACCTGGATGAACCCAGGTGCTTTAGCACCTGGGCTTAGCCACCAGGTGTCAAGTGCCTCAAGAGTGTGGGAAAGACCCAGAAGTCAGCCCTGCCCAAAACCACAAATAACCCTATATGCCCTAGAGGGATACCCAATAGTCACGCACTGACCTAGAACTCTTCCGTTCTATAGGCCAGCTGATACAGCCCCTCCCCCAAGAGGAAGGAGGTCTCTTTGAACCTGAATGCAATTGGCAGAAGTAGATTTAGCGACACGCCCTGCCCTTTGGGGTATTTCAAGAGTCCCCATGGCAGCCAGAGGGCAGTCAGAGAGCGACAGTTAGCCAGAATCTTCCCAGAGGCACGAATAGATCATAGATTTTGATAGTCATATGGTGGGGGGCATTGAGGCGTCGAAGATGTTAAAATAAATTAAGATCAAGGAACCACCGCTTGTCCATTCTTACTTTGCACCCTTCTGGTACTAAAAGTAACGTAGTGACAGGTAACACTACGTCAAACTGGTGTTATCAAGTGGGATAACATCACGTCAAATTGGTGGCAGCACAGTACGGATCAGACGACTGGAAAACATACGAAGAGACTCTCATATCAGAAGAAACCAGTGCAAAGAAAAGAAAATAAGAATGGCAAACGCAGAAATCCAATATCTCCCAATTCAAGAAATGAGTGACGAGGCCAAACACCGGAGAATTCTCGAATTGGAGGAGCACGTGCGGCGCCTACAAACTCCTGCCGACGCCGCTCCGTCGAGAAGGAACTTGGTCAACGCCGACAGAGAAACCGACACCTCAAACATCGACGAACAGCCTGCCGCTCCGAGCCCCGTGGTGACACAGGGAGCGCAGCAGGACATGCCCCCACCCCGTGCCCTGGTTGTAAAGGCGCCTCGAGTCAAAGATTCATCTTAATACCTCGACGGCGCAAATGTAAAAGACCTCGAATGTCCGTCCATAATTCCCATGGCCGACTTCCTGAAATACTTGGGTCTGCGGATGAGAAGTGTCGAGTGGTCAAACGGAGAATATTATGAAACTTTAAAGGAACTATTCCAAAGATATTTCTTAGTAAGCCGAAGTGTGACCGGAGCTTTGAGTGAAAAAGCCCCTTGCCAAAAGTACATGTCGCCGGATCCAGCCAAGAAGATGGTGATTCGTTAACTCTACACGAGAGAAGGAAGGAGAACCCCCTCCTCCATTGTCTTCTGCCATGAAGTTCTTCAGGACCACCTCCTTAAAATAGCTAAGTACTTGTGATCTGTATCCAGTGAGTAATGGGACAATTATTAAAAGAATTTGAGGTTGGTGGACGCCGCCATTTTATCTTGTAGTTATGCTTTGACTCAGCCAACCCGCCTATAAGGGGTGTGGTTCCTAGTAAATTTATTAAAAGTAGAATTTCTGTACCCATTACTAACATGGATAATTTACACTAATAGCTATAAGCAGTAATAAACTCCATTTTTTTGTTATAATTTGAAGAATAATAGGAGTAATTGCGTTCAAAGGGTGTTCCATTTAGTTGTATTAATGCCTAAATTGAATTTTAAGAACGCGAATGAATTGATTTTAATTGAAAATTTAATGTACGTGAAATCACTATTATATTAATTTTTTTAAGCGTAAGAATTCTAGTGAGATGTATACTTGAATCTGCTTGTAAGTTTTTTCATAGAACACGTGTGATTTCCAAGAAAGGAATGCGGAAGTGACCAATCGATCTCCCAACCTCGTTATTATAAATATGTAGTAATTATACTGATCTTTGATATTTCAAGTACGTGTAAAGTCATTTTTATATTAATCTCTTAAAGTGTAATATTTTGGAGTGAGAAAAGAAAGACATAAATGACAGATCGTTCTTTTAATGTTATTACAATGAAGAAATTAATATTACGATATGTGTGTGGTATCTCTTGTGGAAGAATAAGAAATTTTCGTGATACTATTTAGAGATGAGTTTTTTATTTCACGCTATGCAGGCGAAAGTAAAAGTAAATTCGAGGAATTTGTGCTGTGCTGGAATAGGGGAGGTTTTTCAGTGTCACCCTAACGTAGCTTCAAGGGAGTAGAGTGTTTGTTTGTTTGTTGCTAGAATGGGACCTAGGACTGGTGAGGCAGTCTTGTGACCGCGCGGCCAAACCGAGATTTCACCATTACTCTCCTTCAGAGGGATCGGGGAAGGGAAACTAACATGTTGCAAATAGAAGAAATTTTACAGAGAGAAAGGGAATGCAAGTTTGAATGTGATAGCGAATGAGTATGCCTGACCGGGGGTATAATGGGGGGTTGCTCTAGGGGGTGAAATCGCGGAAAGCATGAGTGGGGAGGTCTGCAAGGGTAGTTCCCCTGCTCTGCCGGGTCTTTGTGCAGGCCATATCAGCGTAGTTTTAATGGGAGGTGCGTAGCCGTTGTAATATATATTGAGGGATATTTTTGAGAAAATAATTCTCCACCTGCCCAGATATGGTTGAGATGCCAAGTTTATTTTATTTTTGTGTCGTCCCTACTCCGCCAATGAGATTATTATTCGATTTCCGAGAGTTCCAAGATAGATATTAAGTGATAAAGGACGTGAATCTATGAATGATTCTTTATTTTTTTGCTAGCTGCAGTATATACATTATTTGTCTGAAGAGATATGTTAGATTGATAAAATAAAAACTTTGCGAGTTTTAGCCATGATAATGTTTATCAAAATTATTTCAGCTTGGTCATAAAGAAAGAGTGTGAGCTGACACGAAATGACAACAAGAATGTCACCTAGCCGTTTCCCGTATTTGAGAGAGCAGAAGAATATATATATTTTCTATATTAATTGTTCATGTACAACTCCTTACGAGATTATGATACTTAAGCAAAATGCATTCTTTAATGTTGCCAATGAAATATACTTTTTATTTCTATTATTGCATACACAGAGATAGACTTTTTATATTCTCCCAAATTCCCGTTTTTGTTATATAAATCTTTTTGTATTGAAGAAATCTTTAAAATCTTAATCCCTCGGATATAATATAATTAAAGAGTTTTGGAAAAGATTATCTAGAGATAATTATGGTTAATTCCTATCATTGTCATGAATTTAAGATTACAATTGATCTAATTAGGATAATTGAGATTCTCAGAGATTATATGTTGAGTTTTAAATTTAAAATTAATAATACTTAAGTCCTTTTAAGACGTTTATTAAGAAAAAGATATTTGTACTTTTGTTGATAGTAGTAGAGATATTGTCACATATGATTTTAATATTTTGCTTTAATTTTCTCAGAGAATGTTGCCTTATAGAGTGTGTGTGCTTCGACTCAACCCTCTGATTTATAGCAAGAAAAGGATTGTCATTATAGACAAGGATGTGTATGCTATTACAGTAAAGTCCTTGGCAATATTAAACAGAAAGGAATGGATTTATGCTTCGATGTTTCTACAGTTGTACACTAAATTATTTTGTTTTTGTTTTTTGTTTTTTTCTAGATGTTAGAAAATGATTGCAGTTGCGCTCTGTCCCTATGTACAGTAGGGCAGGAAGTTAAGTCATAAAGAAGAGCCCTACAAGCGAAAATTATGCTTTTTTTGAAGAAAAAATCTCTCTCTCTCTCTCTCTCTCTCTCTCTCTCTCTCAAATGTAGATTAGATAAGA
>JAXCGZ010024208.1:0-12086 GCA_037179515.1 Halocaridina rubra | reverse complement strand
TTCTAGAAAACGTTTGAAACTGTTCCACATGGGAGACTTATTAGGAAGCTGCAATCAATGGCTAGAATAGGTGGAAATGTCTTGGAATGGATAAAAACTTACACAGAAGGAAGGGAACAGAGGGTTAGAGTAAGACACTCAGTGTTTGAATGGAGAAGAGTTAGTAGTGGAGTTCAACAGGGTTCAGTTTTAGGGCCACTTTTGTTCCTTGTATATGTAAATGTCCTACCAGAGTCTGTAAATTCATTCATGAATATGTTTGCAGATGATGCAAACATTGTGAAAAAAGTAAAAAACGAGAACAATGGTAAAGTACTTCAGGAAGATCTAAATAGTCTGCATGAGTGGTCAAAAAAGTGGCTAATGAAATTCAATACTTCAAAATGTAAGGTAATGAGAATGGGTACAAGTGCAAGAAGGCCCAAGCTTGACTACTCGGTGGCTGGAGTACAACTTCAAGAGACAGAAATTGAGAGAGATCTAGGAGTAAACATACTGGCAGATTTGTCTCCAGAAATACATATAAATGGCATAGTAAGGGCAGCATATGCCTTCTTATCAATTGTAAGGGTAGCCTTCAGGCACATGGACAAGGAAATGTTCAGAAATATTTATGTAATCTATGTGAGGCTAAAGCTCGAATATGCAGCCCCCTTTTGGAATCCGCACTTGAAAAAGCACATAGCTAAGCCTGAAGAAGTTCAAAGACATGCTACGAAACTGGTGCCAGAAATACGCAATTTCAGTTATGATGAGACGCTGAGGGAATTAGACTTACATTCACTCTAAGCTAGAAGAGTGAGGGGCGATATGGTGACAGTCTTTAAATTCCTTCATGGTTATGATAGAGTGGATAGGGATCGATATTTTGATATGGCTGGCTCTAGAACTAGAGGTCATAGTTTGAAGCTTCGTAAGAAAACTTCTTTGCAGGATGCAAGGAAATACTTTTTCAGTGTAAGAGTAGTTGATAATTGGAATTCGCTAAGCGAGGAGGTAGTTAATGCTATCTCAATCCATAGTTTTAAGGACAGGTATAATAAGTATCACTAAGTATAAAATGGAACCGATGAGGAGACGGGAAGATACGACATTTGGGCTCTTTCCCGTAAACACAATTAGGTAATTACAAAGTCACTGGAGTCAGGGGAGATTCCAAGATGCTGGAAACAAGCAAACGTGATACTTATTTTCAAAAAGGGAAGTAGGGATGCGGTTCTGAACTATAGACCAGTTTCATTGACCAGCATAGTTTGCAAATTTATGTAGAAACTACTAAGGAAACATATCTCTCTTCACTTGGAATCCTTCAACTTTTTGTAAGTGAGGCAACATGGCTTCAGAGAAGGTAAAACAACACTAACAAACTTATTAGAATTTTATGATGAGGTAAGCCGAATCTTACAGGAAAGAGAGGGTTGGGCAGATTGCATATTCCTAGACTTCCAGAAAGAGTTTGCCACTGTTCCACATGCAAGACATATTAGGAAGCTGCAAGCAATAGCTAGAATAGGTGGAAATGTCTTGGAATGGATAAAAACTTACTTAGAAGGATGGGAACACAGGGTTAGAGTAAGACACTCAGTGTCTGAATGGAGAAGAGTTAGTAGTGGAGTTCCACAGGGTTTAGTTTTATGGCCTCTTTTGTTCCTTGTATATGTAAATGTCCTACCAGAGTCTGTAAATTCATTCATAAATATGTTTACAGATGATGCAAACATTGTGAAAAAAGTAAAAAACGAGAACAATGGTAGAGTGCTTCAGGAAGATCTAAATAGTCTGCATTAGTGGTCAGAAAAGTGGCTAATGAAATTCAATATCTCAAAATGTAAGGTAATGAGAATGGGTACAAGTGCAAGAAGGCCCAAGCTTGACTACTCGGTGGCTGGAGTACAACTTCAAGAGATAGAAAATGAGAGAGATCTAAAAGTAAACATACTGGCAGATTTGTCTCCAGAAATACATATAAATGGCATAGTAAGGGCAGCATATGCCTTCTTATCAAATGTAAGGGTAGCCTTCAGGCACATGGACAAGGAAATGTTCAGAAATATTTATGTAATCTATGTGAGGCTAAAACTCGACTATGCAGCCCGCTTTTGGAATCCACACTTGAAAAAGCACATAGCTAAGCTTGAAAATGTTCAAAGACATGCCACAAAACTTGTTCCAGAAATACGTAATCTCAGTTAGGAAGAGAGGCTGAGGGAATTAGACTTACATTCACTTGAATCTAGAAGATTGAGGGGGGATATGGTGAAAGTCTTTAAATTCCTTCATAGTTATGATAGAGTGGATAGGGATCGATATTTTGATATGGCTGGCTCTAGAACTAGAGGTCAAAGTTTGAAACTTTGTAAGAAAACTTGTTTGCAGGATGTAAGGAAATACTTTTTCAGCGTAAGAGTAGTTGATAATTGGAATTGGCTA
The DNA here is from genome assembly GCA_037179515.1 of Halocaridina rubra. Classification (NCBI taxonomy): domain Eukaryota; kingdom Metazoa; phylum Arthropoda; class Malacostraca; order Decapoda; family Atyidae; genus Halocaridina; species Halocaridina rubra. Next base: position 9,656 of record JAXCGZ010024208.1, on the reverse strand, counting down.
AGCAAGGAGGTAGTTAATACTATCTCAATCCATAGTTTTAAGGACATATATGATAAGTATCACTAAGTAGAAAATGGAACCGATCAGGATATGGGAAGATTCGAGCTTAGGGCTCTTTCCCGTAAACACAATCAGGTAATCACACACACACACACACACACACACACACACACACACACACACACACACACACACACACACACACACACACACCTTAAATTACCATGGTCAAGTTTTTAAGTTAAGATGTGTGTTACCAGAAAAGAGATAAACTGAGTCACTAAATGGCACTTATATGGAGATATAAAAATTCTGTGTGAAGCTTAATTAAAAGTTTTTCTCTTTTTTTTTCCTCTTTCTCATCTTCTTTCTATATTCTGTGAGAGGGAGAACATAAAAATGACTCCATCTCTGTCCCAAACCTCTCCCATCCATGGGTAGGTAGGAGGGGTAGCCATTAGGAGACTTAAACAGAAAATCAAGAATTTAGAGGAAATGGTTATAAGCCTTGATGATAAAATTCGGAATATGGATGGAGAAATGAAAGAGAATGAAACACTCAGAGAGCAAATAAGATCTTTGGAGGAAGCAAATAAAGCACAAGGGCAGGAGAGAAAGGAACTAGAAAAAAGAATAAAGAAGCTGGAAGGGGAAAAGAGTCAACTAGAATCTAGAATTTCTAAACAAGAAGATAAAAACAAACAGCTGAATGACAACCTAAAGGAATTAGATGTTAGTTCACTGCTCTCTTCTGAGAGAGACGAGATTGCTGCTTGGAATGTCCAGATTAAGGAAAACATTGAACAGTTCAGAAAAGAGTTCCAGGAACTGAATATGGAAAATGATGCCATGAAAACTTCCTTTGCTGATGCACTAAAGAGGAATGTGGAAGTAAAGAGGCTGTAAAGGTGGTGGCACTGGAAAACATACAAACAGTTGACTATAAAGAGACAGTAATCAAAAAAATGAAAGACGTTGTGATGCAAAGGGCAAACCCACTCATCAGACAGGCACTTGATAAGGAGAAGACAGTGGTAATCTCAGGCATAAGCAAATCCCAGGAGCCAACATGGCAGGGGAGACTTGAAGAAAATAAAGCTAGGGTTGTAGACCTGATAAGAAAGCTTGGAGTAGTATGTGGTCCTGAGGATATTGTAAAAATACACCAACTAGGTAAATATTCGAGGGAAGGAAAGCCGAGACCAACAAAAGTAACCTTTGAGAGAGGGGAAACATGTAGGGAAATATTGTTGAGAAAAAAAAGTCTAAAAGACCTTCAAGAATTCAAAGAAGTGTTCATTAAACGATACAGAACACAGGAAGAGATGGGAAAGATCAAAAACTTGTTGCAAGAGGCAAGAAGGTTAAATGATGAAAGAAATGAAGAACAGAAGAAAAATTTTCATTACAGAGTTCTTCCGGACAAAGGGGAGATAAAGAAGATAATGACAGAAGATCAGGGGATGGGGCCTCATTAAGATTGTTATACACAAATGCTGATGGATTAGCTGGTAAGGCTGTAGAATTAAAAGATAGGATTCGCAACAATAAGGCAGATATAGCAGCAATTACAGAGACTAAGTTGCGTGAGGACATAAACAGTGTCACAGTTTTTCCTAAGGGCTTCAGAATACTAAGGGTTGAAAGATCTGAGAGGACTGGTGGAGGGATAGCACTGCTCATAAGTGAAAAGATTCAAGTCGAAGAAATAAACTTGGCTATAGAAAGTGAGTTCAAGGAATTTCTTGTTCCTCGCATAAATACTGGGTCAGAGAGCATTATAATAACTGTTGTATACAACCCACCAAGGAACCAAAATAGGCTTGAAGTTTATGAGGAAAGTCATATAGGTACTATTGAAGTCATAAACTCAGTTGTTAACATGGCACGGGAAAAAAAATGTAGGATTTTGATTATGGGAGACTTTATTCATAAAGAGATAGATTGGATAAATCTTGACCCACACAGTGGTGAGGACTCATTCGGGGCAAGATTCCTAGATTGCGTACAAGGGAATTTCCTACACCAACATGTAATGGAACCAACAAGGGCCAGGGGTGGGGATGAGCCATCACTACTTGATCTAGTGTTCACAGATAATGTGTTGGATATTGAAAAAATTGAGTATGAACCACCAATTGGAAAGAGTGACCACTGTGTGTTGTTGATGGAGTATATCATTGAAGATATTCTTCCTGAGAGTAGAGGCACTGAGGACATGAGTAGGAACTATCCGAAAGGAGATTACATAAAAATGAATGAGCTTTTTGCAGTTATTGATTGGAGAACCTTATTTTACAACAAATCTGTACAAAAAATGTATGATATTTTTTGTGAGAAATATGGGAAGATAGTAGATTGCTGCATACTTGTCACCAAAGTAGGTGTAATTCATGCCAGAGAGAAATGGTTCGATAATGGGTGTAAAAGAGCTAAGGAGTGGAGAGACAAATGCTGGAAAAGGTATAGGAGGAGAAAAAACATAAATGCCTGGCAAACCTACAAAAGAGCAACAAATGACTACCTAAGTAAAAGGAGAGAGGCAGAGAGAGACTATGGGAGGGACATCACCAGGAAGGCTAAAGAAAATCCCAAGCTTTTCCACAGCTTTATCAGAGGAAAACTGAAGGTAAAAGAACAGGTTTTAAGGCTAAAGAGAGCGGATGGAAGCATCACTAAGACGGATGAAGAGATCTGCAAAGAATTGAACAAGGAGTTTCAGTCAGTATTAGCAGTAGAAAATACCCCACCCCCTCAGATTGCAGTGATAGAAGCTCAAGGGCCGGTATTAGAGAACATGAACCTTACAGCCACAGAGATATGCAAAGCGCTGATGGATTTAAATGTTCATAAAGCTACAGGTCCTGATGACATATCCCCTCATGTGCTTAAAAAATGCGCAAATACAATATCAGTGGCACTAAGTATTATATTTAAGGAGTCACTGGAGTCGGGGGAGATTCCAAGATGCTGGAAACAAGCAAATGTGATACCTATCTTCAAAAAGGGAAGGAGGGATACAGCTGTGAACTATAGACCAGTTTCCTTGACCAGCATAGTTTGCAAAGTTAGGGAGAAACTACTAAGGAAACATATCTCTCTTCACTTGGAATCCTTCAACTTTTTGTCAGTGAGGCAACATGGCTTCAGAGAAGGTAGATCAACAGTAACAAACTTATTAGAATTTTATGATGAGGAAAGCCAAATCTTACAGGAAAGAGAGGGCTGGGCAGATTGTATATTCCTAGACTTCCAGAAAGCGTTTGACACTGTTCCACATGGGAGACTTATTAGGAAGCTGCAATCAATGGCTAGAATAGGTGGAAATGTTTTGGAAAGGATAAAAACTTACTTAGAAGGAAGGGAACAGAGGGTTAGAGTAAGACACTCAGTGTCTGAATGGAGAAGAGTTAGTAGTGGAGTTCCACAGGGTTCAGTTTTAGGGCCACTTTTGTTCCTTGTATATGTAAATGACCTACCAGAGTCTGTAAATTCATTCATGAATATGTTTGCAGATGATGCAAAGATTGTGAAGAAAGTAAAAAACGAGAACAATGGTAGAGAACTTCAAGAGGATCTAAATAATCTGCATGAGTGGTCAGAAAAGTGGCTAATGAAATTCAATACTTCAAAATGTAAGGTAATGAGAATGGGTACAAGTGCAAGAAGGCCCAAGCTTGACTACTCGGTGGCTGGAGTACAATTTCAGAGACAGAAAATGAGAGAGATCTAGGAGTAAACATACTGGCAGATTTGTCTCCAGAAATACATATAAATAGCATAGTAAGGGCAGCATATGCATTCTTATCAAATGTAAGGGTAGCTTTCAGGCACATGGACAAGGAAATGTTCAGAAATATTTATGTAACCTATGTGAGGCCAAAACTCGAATATGCAGCCCCCTTTTGGAATCCGCACTTGAAAAAGCACATAGCCAAGCTTGAAAAAGTTCAAAGACATGCCACGAAACTGGTGCCAGAAATACGCAATCTCAGTTATGATGAGAGGCTGAGGTAATTGGACTTACCATGACTCGAAGCTAGAAGAGTGAGGGCTGATATGGTGACAGTCTTTAAATTCCTTCATGGTTATGATAGAGTGGATAGGGATCGATATTTTGATATGGCAGGCTCTAGAACTAGAGGTCATAGTTTGAAGCTTCGTAAGAAAACTTCTTTGCAAGATGTAAGGAAATAGTTTTTCAGTGTAAGAGTAGTTGATAATTGGAATTGGCTAAGCGAGGAGGTAGTTAATGCTATCTCAATCCATAGTTTTAGGACAGGTATGATAAGTATCACTAAGTCTAAAATGGCTAGAAGAGTTAATGCTATCTCAATCCATAGTTTTAAGGACAGGTATGATAAGTATCACTAAGTCTAAAATGGAACCGATGAGGAGACGGGAAGATACGAGCTTTGGGCTTTTTCCCGTAACCACAATTAGGTAATCACAATTAGGTAATCAGTCAATTAGATAATTGCATATATATAAATATATATATATATATATATATATATATATATATATATATATATATATATATATATATATATATATATATATATAAATATATGCAATTACCTAATTGTGATTACCTAATTGTGTTTACGGGAAAGAGCCCTAAGCTTGTATCTTCCCATCCCCTGAACGGTTCCATTTTATACTTAGTGATACTTATCATACATGTCCTTAAAACTATGGATTGAGATAGCATAATCTACCTCCTCGCTTAGCGAATTACAATTATCAACTACTCTTACACTGAAAAAGTTTCTCCTTACATCCTGCAAAGAAGTTTTCTTACGAAGCATCAAACTATGACCTCTATTTCTAGAGCCTGCCATATCAAAATATCGATCCCTATCCACTCTGTCATAACTATGAAGGAATTTAAAGACTGTCACCATATCCCCCCTCAATTTTCTAACTTCGAGTGATGTCAAGTCTAATTCCCTCAGCCTCTCATCATAACTGAGATTGCGAATTTTTAGCACCAGTTTCGTGGCATGTCTTTGAACTTTTTCAAGCTTAGCTATGTGCTTTTTCAAGTGCAGACACCAAATGGGGGCTGCATATTCGAGTTTTGGCCTCACATAGATTACATAAAAATTTCTGAACATTTCCTTGTCCATGTGCCTGAAGGCTACCCTTACATTTGATAAGAATGCATATGCTGCCCTTACTATGCCATTTATATGTATTTCTGGAGACAAGTCTGCCAGTATGTTTACTCCTAGATCTCTCTCATTTTCTGTCTCTTGAAGTTGTACTCCAACTACCGAGTATTCAAGCTTGGGCCTTCTTGTACTTTTACCAATTCTCATTTCCTTACATTTTGAAGTATTGAATTTCATTAGCCACTTTTCTGACCACTCATGCAACTATGCAGACTATTTAGATTTTCCTGATTTTCTCTACCATTGTTCTCGTTTCCTACTTTCTTCACAATATTTGCATCATCTGAAAACATAAACATGAATGAATTTACAGACTCTGGTTGGTCAATTACATATACAAGGAACAAAAGTGGCCCTTAAACTGAACCCTGTGGAACTCCACTACTAACTCTTCTCCATTCAGACACTGAATGTCTTACTCTAACCCTCTGTTCCCTTCCTTCTATGTAAGTTTTTATCCATTACAAGACATTTCCACCTATTCTAGCCATTGCTTGCAGCTTCCTAATTAGTCTCCCATATGGAACAGTGTCAAACGCTTTCTAGAAGTCTAGGAATATGCAATCTGCCAAGCCCTCTCTTTCCTATAAAATTCGGCTTACCTCATTATAAAATTCTAATTAGTTTGTTACTGTTGATCTACCTTCTCTGAAGCCATGTTGCGTCACTGACAAAAATTTGAAGGATTCCAAGTGAAGAGAGATATGTTTCCTTAGTAGTTTCTCCATAACTTTGCAAACTATGCTGGTCAAGGAAATTGGTCAATAGTTCAGAGCCATATCCCTCCTTCCCTTTTTGAAGATAGGTATCACATTTGCTTGTTTCCAGCATCTTGGAATCTCCCCTGACTCCAGTGACTTTTTAATATGATACTTATTGCCATTGATATTGAGTTTGTGCATTTCTTAAGTACATGAGGGGATATATCATCAGGACCTGTAGCTTTAGGAACATCTAAATCCATCAGAGCTTTGTATACCTCTGTGGCTATAAGGTTGATGTTCTCTAATACCGGCCCTTGAGCTGCTATATCTGCAATCTGAGGGGGTGGGGTATTTTCTACTGTAAATACTGACTAAAACTCCTTGTTCAATTCTTTGCAGATCTCTTCATCCGTCTCAATGATGATTCCATCCGGTCTCTTTAGCCTTAAAATCTGTTCTTTTACCTTCAGTTTTCCTCTGATAAAGCTGTGGAAAAGCTTGGGATTTTCTTTAGCCTTCCTGGTGATGTTCCTCTCATAGTCTCTCTCTGCCTATCTTCTTTTACTTAGGTAGTCATTTTTTGCCCTTTTCCAGGTTTGCCAGGCATTTATGTTTTTTCTCCTCGTATACCCTTTTCCAGCATTTGTCTCTCCACTCCTTAGCTCTTTTACACTCATTATCGAACCATTTCTCTCTGGCATGAATTACACCTACTTTGGTGACAGGTATGCAGCAATCTACTATCTTCCCATATTTCTCACAAAAAATATCATACATTTCTTGTACAGATTTGTTGTAAAATAAGGTTCTCCAGTCAATAACTGCAAAAAGCTCATTCATTTTGATGTAATCTCCTTTCGGATAGTTCCTCCTCATGTCCTCAGTGCCTCTACTCTCAGGCAGAATATCTTCAATGATATACTCCATCAACAACACACAGTGGTCACTCTTTCCATTGGTGGTTCATATTCAATTTTTTCAATATCCAACACATTATCTGTGAATACTACATCAAGTAGTGATGGCTCATCCCCGCCCCTTGCCCTTGTTGGTTCCATTACATGTTGGTGTAGGAAATTCTCTTGTATGCAATCTAGGAATCTTGCCCCGAATGAGTCCTCACCACTGTGTGGGTCAAGATTTATCCAATCTATCTCTTTATGATTAAAATCTCATATAATCAAAATCCTATATTTTCTCTCCTGTGCCATGTTAACAACTGAGTTTATGACTTCAATAGTACCTATATGACTGTCCTCATAAATTTCTAGCCTATTCTGGTTCCTTGGTGGGTTATATACAACAGTTATTATAATGCTCTCTGACCCAGTATTTATGCGAGCAACAAGAAATTCCTTGAACTCACTTTCTATAGCCAAGTTTATTTCTTCAACTTGAATCCTTTCACTTATGAGCAGTGCTATCCCTCCACAAATCCTCTCAGATCTTTCAACCCTTAGTACTCTGAAGCCCTTAGGAAAAACTGTGACACTGTTTAAGTCCTCACTTAACTTAGTCTCTGTAATTGCTACTATATCTGCCTTACTGTTGTGAATCCTATCTTTAATTCTACTGCCTTACCAGCTAATCAATCAGCATTTGTGTATTACAATCTTAATGAGGCCCCATCCCCTGATCTTCTGTCATTGTCTTCTTTATCTCCCCTTTGTCTGGAAAAACTCTGAAATGAAAATTTTTCTTCCCTTCTTCATTTCTTTCATCATTTAACCTTCTTGCCTCTTGCAACAAGTTTTTGATCTTTCCCATCTCTTCCTGTGTTCTGTATCGTCTAATGAACCTTCTTTGAATTCTTGGAGGTCTTTTAGACTTTTTTTCTCAACAATATTTCCCTACATGTTTCCCCTCTCACAAAGGTTATGTTTGTTTTCTCGGCTTTCCTTCCCTCGAATATTTGCCTAGTTGGTGAATGTTTACAATATCCTCAGGACCACAAACTACTACAAGCTTTCTTATCAGGTCTACAACCATAGTTTTACTTTCTTCAAGTTTTTCCTGCCATGTTGGCTCCTGGGATTCGCTTATGCCTGAGATTACCACTGTCTTCTCCTTATCAAGTGTCTGTCTAATCAGTGGAGTTGCCTTTTCCATCACAACTTTCATATTTTCGATAACTGTCTCTCTATAGTCAACTGTTTGCATGTTTTCCAGTGCCACCACCTTTACAGCCTCTTTTACTGCCACATTCCCCTATAGTCCATCAGCAAAGGAAGTTTTCATATCATCATGTTCCATATTCAGCTCCTGGAACTCTTGTCTAAACTGTTCAAAGATTTCCTTATTTTGGACATTCCAAGCTGCAATCTCATCTTTCTCAGAAAAGAGCAGTAAACTAACATCTAATTCAATTAGGTTGTCTTTCAGCTGTTTGTTTTATCTTCTTGTTTAGAAATTCTGGTTTCTAGTTCACTCTTTTACCCTTCCAGCTTCTTTATTCGTTTTTCTATTTGCTTTCTCTCCTGCCCTTGTGCTTTATTTGCTTCCTCCAAAAATCTAATTTCCTCTCTGAATGTATGTAATTACCTAATTGTAATTACCTAATTGTGTTTACAGGAAAGAGCCCAAAGCTCGTATCTTCCCATCTCCTGATCGGTTCCATTTTATACTTAGTGATACTTATCATACCTGTCCTTAAAACTATGGATTGAGATAGCATTAACTACCTCCTCGCTTAGCGAATTCCAATTATCAACTACACTTACACTGAAAAAGTATTTCTTTACATCCTGCAAAGAAGTTTTCTTACGAAGCTTCAAACTATGACCTGTAGTTCTAGAGCCATAACCATGAAGGAATTTAAAGTGTCCCCACATCCCCCCTTAATCTTCTAGCTTCGAGTGATGGTAAGTTTAATTCCCTCAGCCTCTCATCATGAAGGAGATTGCGTATTTCTGGCACCAGTTTCGTGGCATGTCTTTGAACTTTTTCAAGCTTACTATGTGCTTTTTTCAAGTGTGGATTCCAAAAGGGGGCTGCATATTCGAGTTTTGGCCTCACATAGGTTACATAAATATTTCTGAACATTTCCTTGTCCATGTGCCTGAATGCTACCCTTACATTTGATAAGAATGCATATGCTGCCCTTACTATGCCATTTATACGTATTTCTAGAGACAAATCTGCCAGTATGTTTACTCCTAAATCTCTCTCATTTTCTGTCTCTTGAAGTTGTACTCCAGCCACCGAGTAGTCAAGCTTGGGCCTTCTTGCACTTGTACCCATTCTCATTACCTTACATTTTGAAGTATTGAATTTCATTAGCCACTTTTCTGACCACTCATGCAGATTATTTAGATCCTCCTGAAGTTCTCTACCATTGTTCTCGTTTTTACTTTCTTCACAATCTTTGCATCATCTGCAAACATATTCATGAATGAATTTACAGACTCTGGTAGGACATTTACATATACAAGGAACAAAAGTGGCCCTAAAACTGAACCCTGTGGAACTCCACTACTAACTCTTCTCCATTCAGACACTGAGTGACTTACTCTAACCTTCTGTTCCCTTCCTTCTAAGTAAGTTTTTATCCATTCCAAGACATTTCCACCTATTCTAGCCATTGATTGCAGCTTCCTAATAAGTCTCCCATGTGGAACAGTGTCAAACGGTTTCTGGAAGTCTAGGAATTTGCAATCTGCCCAGCCCTCTCTTTCCTGTAAGATTTGGCTTACCTCATGATAAAATTCTAATAAGTTTGTTACAGTTGATCTACCTTCTCCGAAGCCATTTTGCCTCACTGATAAAATGTTGAAGT
>JAXCGZ010024207.1:0-12107 GCA_037179515.1 Halocaridina rubra | reverse complement strand
TTTATATTGTACACCACAGATGTCTAACTGGAATATATATGTATTTATTGAATACCCAATGTACATTGGAAATAAAGGTTTATTATTATTATTATTATTATTATCATTATTATTATTATTATTATTATTCTTATTATTATTATCATCTCTCTCTCTCTCTCTCTCTCTCTCTCTCTCTCTCTCTCTCTCTCTCTCTCTCTTCTCTCTCTCTCTCTCTCTCTTCTCTCTCTCTCTCTCTCGTCTCTCTCTCTCTCTCTCATCTCTCTCGTTCTCCTCTCTCTCTCTCTCTCTCTCTTCTCTCTCTCTCATCTCTCTCTCTCTCTTTCTTCCTCTCTCTCTCTCTCTCTCGATATATATACACACACACACACAGTGGTGACCCCAACCCACGAACTTAATCCGTTCCAAAAAAGTGTTCTTGGATTGGAATGCGCTTGGGTTGGATTTGATTTTCCCATTGAAAAGCATGTAAATCCATTTTATCTGTTCCAGGTCACCACAAATATTCATTTTAAAATTTTTCGAGTCATGAAAAGCAAGAAATATTAAACAGGTTATAAGCAATATACTCTGTAAAAGTAAAATAACATACAGTACTGTACTCACCTTTGTGGATAATTGTTGCTGGCATACGTGGATGGTGGTGGAGGAGGAGGAGGAGGAGAATTAATTTTTGGAAGGAGAGTCCCCTTCCATAAAAACGTTAGGGAACTCTTCTGATACAGGCTCTATTTCGGGTGTTTTTTCTCTATTCTGTTTTGTAAGCTGCTTCCCTGCATACCGGGACAAGGAAACGATCCAGAGAAATTTGTCTTCTACTTACTTGGTAAATTTTTCTAAAAATATTCATCGCATTGTCATTTACCATATTCACTGCTCTATTGCCCACAGTTTTATATGGGTTATGATCCTCAATAAAAGCCTGCACATCATTCCACTTAATAAAAATTTGTGTAAATTCTTCATTAGACACCTTTACCCTCTCATCCCCTTCTTCCGGTGACTGCTCCTCTTGGAGAATCTTCACCTGTTCACGTTGCAAGTCGGTTAATTCATCCGAGGTAAGTTCGTCTTTGTGGTCCTCCATTAGCTCCTCCACATCCTCCTCATTGACCTCCAAGGCCAACCTTTTCCCCATGGCCACAATTTCATTCACAGTTTTGATAGCTAACTCCTGCTTGAAGCCCTCGAAGTCTCTATCAGTCACACAACCTAGCCAAAGTTTTCTCCAGGCGGATTTCAATGTACGATATGAGACCTCCTTCCATGCTTTTTCAGTGGGGCCAGTGCAGTGAGAGATATTAAAGTGGTCTTTCCAGAAATCATGAATGGTCAAATTCGTGTCTGTGATGACCTGGAAACACCTGGCAAAAAACCCTTTACTACTGTATACAACTTTTTAAAATTAGAAATTACCTGCTGGTCCATGGGCTGGAGGATGGGAGTGGTTTTGGTAGGCAGAAATTTGACTTTAATGAAACTGTAATGTATAGTGAGATCTTCACCCACACCTGGAGGATGGGCAGGAGCATTATCCTTCATGAGGAAATACTTAAGGGGCAAATAATTTTCCTCAAGATATTTTTTCACTGCTGGCGCTAACATTTCAATCAACCACTCTAGAAATAAAATCCGCGTGACCCAAGGCTTTGGATTTGACCTCCTCATTACTGGGAGGCTAGCCTTCAATACGTTATTGCGTTTAAAAACACGCGGATTTTCAGATTGGTAAACTAAAAGAGGCTTGATCTTACTGTCCCCACTAGCATTAGCGCACAATAAAAGGGTAATCCTGTCTTTCATTGGTTTGTTGCCAGGCAGTGATTTCTCCTCTTGGTTGTATAGGTTCTTTTGGGCATTTTATTACAAAAGAGTCCCATTTCATCACAATTAAAAACTTTTTGTGGGATATAACCTTCATTTTCGACATATACTGTATAGTGAATTCCTTCACGTAAGAATCCGCTGCCTTTTGGTCGGAACTAGCCGCCTCTCCATGTCTAATAACGCTATGAATCCCAGTTCATCGACGAAAGTGTTCAAGCCAGCTTCTGCTGGCTTTAGATTCCTCCAGTTTAGCGCCACTAGAACTCGGAGAGTTCGCTTCTAAATCCTTGTGGATTTGCAAAGCCTTAGCGCATATTATGACCTCGCTAATACTATCTCCAACCAGCTGTTTTTCATTTATCCACAACAATAATCATTTTTCTACCTCTTCTATTGCTTGTGATCTTTTTTTTGTTAATATATTTACTCCCTTAGCCAAGTCAGCCACCTTTATCTTTTCATTCATTAAAATAGTACAGATGGTCGATTTCGCCATGTTATACTGGGTGGCGAGATCAGCCACACGCACACCATTTTCTTGTTTCAAAATTATTTCTCTCTTCGCTTCCACTGTTATGAGTCTGGGGTATTTGACGCCAATATCACTAACACTTAATTTTCTTAGGAACCATTATAATAAGGGCTATATTAAAAGTAATACAATGGAAAATAAGCAAGAACTACGATCAGATCACGAGAGAGAATCCAGTTTAGAGGTAAGAGAAGGATCATTAATGAGTCTGACTGCCTTAGATTCAACCTTATCAAGGAGAAGTATAACAAGAAGCACCCCAGATCTGTGAGCAGTATTCTAAGCAGGGATGGATAAGACCTTTATAGATTTTAAGTTACTATAAAGAGGAAAAGTAATGATGAAAACGAAACAGAACCCCCAATTTTTTGGATGAAGATTTAGAAATTTGGATTATGTGATTCCTCCAAGACAAGTTTGAGGCAATATGGATTCCTATGTTGATAGAATTAAGAGGATAAACTTCGTTAGTTTCGAAGACAATTCTGCAAATTGGAGTTGAGAGTAGAAGAAAGAGTGATACGAGACTGATTACGAGTAGCAGATGAGGGTTGTGAAGAAAAGGCAGAGGAGAAGTGAAGGGTAGAATCATCAGCAAAGGCATGAAGAAGAGAGGAAGATGGGGATTGTAGATCATTGATGAAGAGAAGGAACAGAGTAGGTGAAAGAACAGAGCCCTGTGGAACACCATTTGAAACAGAGATAGGGCTAGATGTCGCACCTTCAACAACTACAGATATAAAATGGTCAGAAAGAAAATTGGAAATCAGAGAACAGAAAGAAGGGTAAAAGCCATAGGCAGGGAGTTTGGCCAACAGAGCCTTGTGCCAGACTCTGTCAAAAGCCTTAGAGATATCAAGGGCGAACTGACAAAGGATTCCCCATAGTTCCTAAGGGAAGTTGACCATACATGAGTAAGATATGATGTGAGGTCACAAGTGGATATTGCGTAGCAGAAGCTCTACTGGTGATTGGAGATAAATGAGTTAGATTCAAGGCATTTCAAGAAGTGAGCATTGAGCAAAGTTTCAAAATCTTTAGCAGTAGAGGAGGTTAGGGCAATAGGTCTGTGGTTTGAAGGAATAGAGCGGTCACCTTTCTTAGGAACAGATTGAACTAGAGCATGCTTCCAAGATAAAGGATAGATACTGGTTGATAGAATGAGGCGAAAAAGATGGCAAAGCACGGTAAGCAATTCATCTGCAAACTCCATAAGGAACCTTGCAGGGATACCATCGGGACCAGATGCCTTGTTCAGCTTTAGCAAGGGAAGAACCTTATGAACTTTGCCTGAAGAAAGGCTAAGGGAGGGCATAGGGTAAGAGAGAGGTAAAGATTGAGGGACAGATGCATTGGAATCGTTTATAGAAGAGTTGGCAGAAAGATGAGAGCCAAAGAGAGTGGCTTTGTCAGTGGGAGAGCAAGCTACAGAACCTTCAGAATGAATGAGAGGGGGAAAGCTTGAGTTACAGAAGTTTTTGGAGAGGTTTTTGGCTATGGACCAGAAGCATTTGTCAGTGGAAGAGGTGTTAAGGTCATCAACTTTCCCTCTTATAAAGGAAGCCTTAGACCTTCGAATCTGAGCAGTACAGTGATTCCTAGCTACAATAAAAGCAGAGCGAGTTAAATCAGGAGAGGCTTGGTAAGATCGATGTGCCCGATTCCTGGTCTGGATAGCCATGGAGCAGGCATGATCAAACCAAAGTTTAGGGGGAGAGAGTTCTTGTAGAAGAGGCGATGTACGCCTCCATTCCCAAGGTCTTAATCTCGCAAATTATCATGTTGGATGCCCTCAAAGTTTCAAAGCTGGCGCTGAGTAAGAGGGATTGATGGAAGAGATTGAGATCATAGAGTGGTCAGATTTACCAAGAGGGGAAAGCACAGAATAAGAGTAGTTTGAAGTTTTAGAAGTAAGAAATAGGTCAAGAGTTTGGCTGCATGTTCGTGACGATCAGGAACACGAGTAGGATGTTTGATAATTTGCTCCAGATCGTGAGTAATAGAGAAAGCAAGGGCCTTACTTCCTCCCACATCAGTGTGAGAAGAGTTGAGCCACTCACTGTGGTGTACATTGAAGTTTCCAATATAGAGAACTTTGGCATATGGGTGAGAAGATAGCAAGGACTCATGGCATGAGGACAGATATTCAAAGAATGACAGAAGCTGGGTGGAGTTTGGAGAACAATAGCAGAAGCAAAGGAAGATAGTGGTAGTGGAGAGATAGACTTTTAGCCAGAGAACATCAAAGTCAGGAGATTCAAAGTCCATGAGCCTTGGAATAGGAGTGTTAGTGTTGCTGCAATAGGCACAAACCCCTCCTTTGGAACAAAAACGAGCATGCAGATTATAGTGAGAGATTTGAAAAGGGTCAGTGGAAGCATGTATAGACAGCTAGGTTTCAGATAGGAGGAGAAGGTTAGGGAGGAAAGTAACCAAGTAACCTAGTCCTAGTTGTATCCTCATACCTTCAGTGTATGTGTGTAATTACCTAATTGTGCTTACGGGAAAGAGCCCCATGCTCGTAACTTCCCGTCTCCTGGTCGGTTCCAATCATACGAGTCCTTAAAACTACGGATCGAGTTAGCATTAACTACCCCCTCGCTTAGCAAATACCAATTATCAACTACTCTTACACTAAGAAAATACTTCCTAACATCCTGCAAAGAAGTTTTCTTACAAAGCTTCAAACAATGACCTTTAGTTCTAGGGCCAGCCATATCAATATATTGATCCCTATCCACTCTGTCATAACCATAAAGGAATTTAAAACCTATCTGTGTGTAAGCACAAACTGTTAGCATAGAGCACTAAATTGTAAGGAAGCCCATCAGTAAAACAACACCGAAAATAACGCTATATTTCGCGTCCTAACTTAACCCCTTCTCATGTACAAGTGCTATTTTCTTTTGTTTCAGTGATGGGCTTCCTTACCACATATATATATATATATATATATATATATATATATATATATATATATATATATATATATATATATATATATATATATATATATATATATATATATATATATATATATATATATATATATATATATATATATATATATTTATTTCCGCGAAGTAGGATCAACCTATATGTACATAGGTATTTTACATTTATTTTTATGTTTACTGTATAAACCCTCCCTGTACTGTTAACAAACCACCCTTTACTTCATAAATAACAGCATGCAAGCATAAATTTATATGAAAGTGATAGATAACCTTACTGTGAATGAGGTGGTAATGATATGACATACTCATGTACATAGGTATTTTACAATTATTTTTACGTTTACTGTATAAACCCTCCCTGCACTGTTCAAAAACCACCCTTTACTTTATAAATAACAGCATGCAATGTGAATTTATATGAACGTGATAGGTAAACTTACCGTGAATGAGGTGGTAACGACGTTTGTAGACTCCAGAGGAAATTATTCCGCAGCCAATAACAGCTTTACGGCTGCTTTTTGGGAGCGAAGAACATGGTAATGGGGAGTTGCTGTCGCTGTTTCTTCTTTTGTTGGAAGATGGTCTTGTAAGGAATCATGGCATTGTCAAGAAGATTGCAGAAGGTCACCGAACGAACGATATTATTGTCATGTACCTGCGAGAGTTGTTGGACTGCTCTCACATATTCATACATGGCTGCCAAACGTTCGAGTGTAAGGCCAGGTTCTTCAATTTCTTCGTGGGTTTCCTTAAAATCTTCGTCTTCCTCTTCTTCGTTCGCTGATTTTGTCATTTCTTCCAAGTCTTCATCAGTCAAAGGCTGTGAGTGGCAGTCAATCAGTTCATTCACATCTTTGGGAGTCATATCTTTAAAGCCTTCTCCTCCTAGCAATGCAACCAACTTCACAGCTTCGCAACTGCCGAGTTATGGACTTCATCAGGAGCAAATCCCTTGTAGTCGTGGATGACTTCGGGCCACAACTGCTTCCAGCTGGCATTGATTGTGGCCGGCTTCATCTCTTTGATTGCATTCTGAATATTTTGAAGGCATGTGGCAATCGTGTAATTATGCCAGTACGTCTTCATTGAGAATTCTTTGTCCGAATCCATGGATTCAACCAGGTTCGCCAGGGCATTTTGTGTGTAGAGGGCCTTGAATGCACGAATAACGCTTTGATCCATAGGCTGAATCAGTGACGTCGTATTCGGTGGCAGGAACTCTACTTGAACACCATTATATTCGAGATTAGTTGCGTGGCCACCAGCATTATCCATCAAAAGAAGGACTTTAAATTCAAGGCCTTTTTCTGCAAGATAAATTTTGACCTGAGGGATAAAGCATTTGTGAAACCAGTCTGATGTGAGGCTTTTTATGATCCAGGCCTTAGGGTTATGCATCCAATGCACTGGCAGCAGATTCTTGTTTTTATTCTTCAAAGCCCTAGGGTTCTTTGACATGTAGATAAACCTGGGCTTTAACATGAAGCCCGCAGCATTTCCGCACATGATGAGGGTAACACAATCTTTGTGTGCTTTAAATCCCTGGGCATTAGCTTCTTCCTTGAAGAGAAAAGTGCGAGACGGCATTCTCTTCCAAAATAACCCAGTCTCATCCATGTTGAAGACTTGCTCAGGAGCATATTCCCCTTCGGCGATAATTTTCTTGAAATCGTTGTTCACATAATCTTCTCCAGCAGCTGTATCTGCAGAGGCAGCTTCGCCATAAACCGAAACGTTCTTTAGGCCATAGCATTTTTGAAATTTGGCGAACCATCCCTTGCTTGCCACAAACGATTGTATCCTCGGTGGAGAATCGCTGGAGGGTCCTGGTTGTGGGTCGTCGATATCTTCTATTCTTCCCACCTCCTCTCCACGGTCGCCAATGTTGTCGTTGGGTTCATTTGCAGCGAATGCCTCGTACAGCTTCTTCGCCTTTGTTTGTATGATATTGCTGTCTGTGCTGATGTTCTTCTTTCTGCAATCAGCAATCCACAGGGCCAAAGCAGATTCCATCCACACTATTATTTTATTGGGGAATGTTACGACCCTCTTCGCTGATTTATTAAAAGAAATAGTCGCCGTTTTCCTGATATTTGCCTCGTCCTTTTTGATGTAGTGAACAGTAGATTCATTGAGGCCAAAATAGCGGCCGACATCCGCAAACGTTTTTCCTTTTTTCAGCATATCTAACAGTTTCACCTTATCCGTTATGGTTAACATCTTCCTGTGCCGCTTAGGTTCACTACCAGAAGCCTTAGAAGATGAAGGACGTTTGGGAGGCATTGCAGAGGTTGAAATACGCCAGTAAAAAACTCACAAGCAAAACGTATTAATAAGCACAACGTGAACGGCGCACACGTGAGTTAGACTGAACGAGTGAGGCGAGACAATGGAAGATGGTGGGAGAACCAAACTTCAATCAAAAAGCCAATCAGACCCCATGATACATAACATACAGAAAAACAATTCTGTGATTCGACATCTCCCACCCTTTCATCCAATAGCATTTCATGAACTATCTCACTTTGGTGTGAGCCTTTGCGTTTTCCAAGATGCCAATACATTGTACGCTATCGGACAGTATTTTACATGGTGCAATACTGTGAGTTATATGTTTAAATTTATGTTTTTTACTATTTATTACTGTTTTATTACTCTTAGGCTAGGAAGTACTTGTTTTATCAATAAAATTATGAAAATTTCAATATGTACTAGCTCACGTAGGTGCGACCCTTTTCGTTTTCCGAAACGCTGATACGGGTATCGTATTTTACATGGTGCAGTACTGTTAGTATTTATGTTTTTTATTATTTTTTACTGTTTTATTATTCTTAGGCTTAGAAATACGCTTTTTTTATCAATAAAATCATGGAACTACTGGAAATTTTGATATATGCTAGCTCACGTAGGTGCGACCCTTTGTGTTTTCCGAAACGCTGATACCGGTATCGTATTTTACATGGTGCAGAGTTACACGTTCAAATTTATGTTTTTTTTTTACTATTTCTTACTGTTTTATTATTTGTAGGCTGGGAAATACATTTTATTTTATCAGTAAAATAATGAAAAAAAAAAATTCAATTAAATAATGAAAATACTGAAAAATTTTATTTCTTAAAATTGTAATATTTTCGCATATACCCAGAAAAAAAAATCGCCAAAAAAACCGCGATACAGTGAATCCGTGATAGGAGAACCGCGATATAGCGAGGGGACACTTATATATATATATACAGTGTTGCCCCGGTTATTCGCGTTTCTTGGTTCGCGTTCTCACTGTATCGCGTTTTTTTTTTTTTGATAAATTATCATTTTATTTTATGGGTATATGCAAAAATATTAAAATATTAAAAAAAAAAACTTCTCAGTATTTTAATTTTTTTTATAAAAAAAAACATATTTCATTATCTAATTGATAAAAAAACTTATTTCTCAGCCTACGAATAATAAAACAGTAAAAAATAGTAAAAAACATAAATTTAGATAGATAGATAGATACGTTTATTGACTACCTCTTTTGAAAAGTACAGTATAATCTTTACAAAAGGAATATTTGGTCCAAATTACAATGAATAAATACAATAGATTTTGTACAATCATCAAATAAGTAAATGAATTTTAAATTAATATACATTGTACTAACTGAATGATATATGTATGTACAGTATATATATTTATATATATTTATATTTCCAGTAGTTTCATGATTTTATTGATAAAAAAAATGTATTTATTAGCCTAAGAATAATAAAACAGTAAAAAATAGAAAAAACATAAATACTAACAGTATTGCAACATGTAACATACGATACCGCTATCAGCGTTTTGGACAAAGACTCGTTCAGTCTAACTCACGTGTGTGCCGTTCACGTTGTGCTTATTAAACATTTTGCTTGTGTTCGATAGCGTACAATGTATTGGGGTCGCAGCTACGTGAGCTAGCATATATATTTATATTTCCAGTAGTTTCATGATTTTATTGTTAAAAAAAAAGTATTTCTTAGCCTAAGAATAATAAAACAGTAAAAAATAGTAAAAAACATAAATACTAACAGTATTGCAACATGTAAAATACGATACCGCTATCAGCGTTTCGGACAAAGGCTTCCACCATCTTCCATTGTCTCGCCTCACTCGTGTGGGCCATTCACGTTGTGCTTATTATTATTAATATGTTTTGCTGTGATTTTTTTACTCGCATATTTTAACCTTTGCAATGCCTCCCAAGCATCCTTCATCTTCTAAGGCTTCTTGTAGTGAGCCTAAGTGGTAAAGGAAAATGTTAACCATTGTAGATAAAGTGAAACTCTTAGATATGTTGAAAGAAGGAAAAGAGTTTGTGGATGTCGGCCGCTATTTTACGTAAACGCAAAAATTATTGTAAAATACTGTACCTGTGTATGTCATCATCACCTCATTCACGGTAAGTTTTCCTATCACTTTCATAAAAAATTACGTTGCTTGCTGTTATTTATAATGTAAAGGGTGTATTTTTAACAGTACAGGGAGGGTTTATACAATGTAAACGTAAATATACATTAAAATATCTATGTACATATAGGCTGATCCTACTCCGCGGATTTCCTGGTTCGCGCCGGGTCGCGGAACCAAACTACCGCAATAAGGGAGGTAACACTGTATATATATATATATATATATATATATATATATATATATATATATATATATATATATATATATATATATATATATATATTAATAATAATAATACAGTATATTATTATTATTATTGTTGTTGTAAAGTACATTGTTTAAAACTTATTATTATTATTATTATTATGGCTTTAAATGTACTTTGTATAAAAGTACCTACATACACAAATAGTAACAATGATAATAATTACGATTCTATAAATTATTTGTTGATATTGTTACCACTAATATATTAACCTAGAAAAAAATAGTAAACAAATATTATTAAGCGATAGAATAGGAGGAGGATGCTGGAGAACGAACCTCTATCTGCAAACGTTTTGGTGCTTCTGTATCAACTGACACACTCTCGCACGCTGTTTCTCTGACGATATTATATCGAAAGTTTGTTTGCTGTTTGTTCTTAATGCTCTTTTTCAATTCTCTTCATAATATTTGATGGCATTAAGTGGTAGAAGAGGAGGAGGATGTGGGAGAACAAGCCTCTATCTGCAAACGTTTTGGCGCTTCCGGATCAGCTGATACACCCTCGCACGCTGTTTCCCTGACGATATTTTATTGAAAGTTTATTTGCTGTTCTTAATGCTTTTTTGCAATTCTCTTCATAATATTCGATCGCATTAAGCGGTAGAAGAGGAGGAGGATGGAGGAGAATGAACCTCTATTTGCAAATGTTTTTGCACTTCCGTACTAGCTGATACACCCTCATACGCGCTGTTTGTTCTTAATGCTTTTTTTCAATTCCCTTCATAATATTTGATCGCATTAAGCGGTAGTAGAGGAGGAGGATGCAGGAAAGCGAACCTCTAACCAAAATGTTTTGCCGCTTCCGTATCAGCTGATGCTTATTCAGGCACAATATCTTATAAAATATATATTTACTCACCCTATTTGGGGTTTATCTAATTTTCAAGATTATAGATTATTATTAATATTCCTTGGTTCTAAGCATTATTCTATCTATTGACCATGCTGCACGAAATCTTAACGTAAATAAAGTCAGCTGAGAGAAAAAGAAAACGCATACAATTCGTTCAAAAACGTATATCGTACAGTACATGGGAAACTTATATTAAATACAGTGACCCCTCGTTTATCCCGGGGGTTCGGTTCCTGGACCAGCTGCAATAGGTGAATTTCCACGAAGTAGGAACACCTAAAAATTTTTTTTTTTTTATCATGGGACCAGGACGGGCCAAAAAATGATAGGGTGGAGCAGCCTTTGTTGGGCTGTGGGGAGAAGCAGGGATGGAGTGTGTAATGGCCTGTCAGATGACGTTAAGTCTTCCTTCAGTTTTGTTCTTTTTCTATGCCTACACCTACACTGAATATTCTTGGATATTCATTACACATCTTTTATTATCCCTTCACATCTGACAAGTCATTACACTCTCCATCTCTGTTTCGCCTTACTTTATGTATTCTTCGTGCCCAGGCCCGATGAGGGCTGTTTTATTTTGTTATTTTTTCGCCCGTCCTGGTGTCACGATCATTGGAAAAAAAAAATAATAAATAAATAAATAAATATATATATATATATATATATATATATATATATAATATATATATATATATATATATATATATATATATATATATATATATATATATATATATATATATATATATATATATATATATATATATATATATATATATATATATATATATATATATATATATATATATATATATATATATATATATATATATATATATATATATATATATATATATATATATATAGTCACGTGGCTCAATTGGTAGCGTCCGCGACTCTGAGGCGTCAGGTCTAGTGTTTGCGCACTGTCACGGTCTGAGGTTAGCAAGGGCATGCACTCAGGGTAACGATTACTTCTGCCAAAACAAGTCCTTCGAAAGGAGGCAACCGTCCTAGCCCTTGGTTGAAAAAGGGGTCCGTGACGTAAAACCGGAACATGTGTGTGTGTATATATATATATATATATTGTCTTGAATATATTTCAAGACAGTTTATTTCTACGTACATTATGTAAGTGTTAGTTTGCATATAGTTTCGTTTATTGTAACGTAAGTGCATAAATGTATACTTTTAGACTTCGCATGTATACTTATTAAGTTCTATCATGTATACACGT
>JAXCGZ010024206.1:0-12140 GCA_037179515.1 Halocaridina rubra | reverse complement strand
AACTAGTGTGTGAATGTGCTTGATGAAGTATACAAAGCTACTGAACTATACTGTCCATTCTCTCTGGGTTGCCAGGTGCTTTGATGAGAAAAAGGACAGACATGCAATAAAAAAGGACATTTATCCTACAAAAAGGACAGATATATATATATATATATATATATATATATATATATATATATATATATATATATATATATATATATATATATATATATATATATATCAGAATATTTTTATGTAATACTCACTTAAAAATCAAAAGAAAAAATTTCTTAGAAGGAAATATCTATGCTTTCGTCTACAACAATGGCTGGAGAGCTTGGAGAAATGGAAGCTGAAGAGGATGGTTGTGGGTTGTCTGGTTGAGTAGTTCCTCTACAATCTGTATTGTACATCTCATTAGTGAACAGACTTAGCATGCAGTCTGTTACTTCAAACTTCTGGCAACACAGACCATGAACAAACATATGTGACCTAATTCGCAGTACTGACTCCTGAGAACTTACACCTAGCTTGTTCCTTTAAATATCTCTTTACGTTTGTCACATGAGAACAAACACACTCAACAAATGATGTACTTAGTAGTATGCAGTATGTGTTAAGAACTATGGCAGCTACTTCTCTGTAACATTTTTCACCTTCTGCATTCTAATAATCAAAACCATATGACCAAAACTCGACAGGATTTGTTGGGATATCTGAACCATGAAATGCTTCTCGCCAGTCTGTTTTTAGCAACTTTCATTATATTAAAATTTTCTTCTTTAGCCAATTGTTCTAATGGCAGATCATGAACTTGTGGTCTAACTTGGCTCAGGCAAATCTTGGAATTGAGGTACTTAATGTACTCCATTTTCATTGAAGTGTTGTCAAGTCTCTTGTCTACCTGATTTATGGCTACAAGTAGAACATTACAACAACGTCTTTGGATTTCAAGTTTTTTCTCAGGAACTAGTCTGCTGCATTTTATATCATATTCAAACTTTTCTCCAAGTTTCCGATCATCGGGAGTCCAGATAATTTTTCTGTCATGAGGATCTCTGTAGACTTTCTGTAACAGGAAGTTTCTCAGATCTTCAAGTTCTTTAAATAGCTTAGATGCATCAGGATTTGAATGCTGCATTCAATTACTCAAAATTCTGAATGATTGGGAGTGCAAAGGCTAAATACAGTTTGTTAACTTCATCATTCAGCATTTCTTTAATTAAACGCGCATTATATTTCCTGTCAACAACTGAACAGAAATATGCCCGCAACTCCTCTTATTGCTTTAAAATGATGCTTATACATTTTCCTCTCACCAGCCATCGAGTTTTGCTTGGTGTAACAAATTTCTCAAATTGTTCACTTCCATTGTTCATTGTGGCATATATCTTTCTAAAATCATCTTGACATAAGGCAATCAATAAAACCAGTGAGGAATATCAGAAATCAGAAAACCTAGATTAGAGGGCAAAACATCGAAGGATTTCTTACAACAAAGTGCTAAACTGTGACATATGCACTTGACAAATTTGATATTAGGAATGAGGTTTCTAAATCTTGAAAATACAAAGTTCACTTCACCACTTACGTTATTGACACCATCTGTGCCTAAGCCAATGCAATTTCTTATGTTGATGTTATTCTCACCTAAGAAGGTTGTAATGGCATTGAAAAGACTTTCACCTGTTGTTGATATAACAGGTATTATGACTAAGAACGAAGTCTGCATTCTTTTCTCCCTCTTTGAAAAGTACTTCACACACATGCACAGTAACTTTGTCACACTAATATCTGTGGACTCATTAATCAATAATGAGTACTTTGATTCTTTTAGATCATCAATAAGATTCTCAAAGAATGCCAAGGCTACAACATTTTTCAACAGAGCCATGCACTTTGTCCGGTGAAGCTTTACATTTTCAAGAATGCTGCCTTTGGTATATTTAGCTATCAGTTCACTTGGATGATCCATAGACCTAACACTACAGTGACATGCTTCTGAAACGCTGTACTTTATCTCAAATTCTTTGAGTTCTTTCTTTGGAATTGATGGGCTTGTCTTGAAGGCGTCCATTATCTTCCTTGATTTTGTAAAAGATTTTTGAACTTTCCTGTGTTTTGCCGTTTTCTCATGCTGTTCAAAGGCCAACTTTCGCATATTTGAGAATTTACACTGACACCATTTGCAAAAACATGCATTGTTTTGCCAAGAAAAAACACTTGAACTCAAGTTCCCATAATTTATTATACGCTCTGCCATCATTGTACACATTCTTCCACTTCCCCATCCTGAATATTTTGCACAGGTCACTGTATCTCTAATCAATAATAATCAGTTAATTAATACGTTAAGCACAATAACTGCGTAGGAATAGTTGCAATCAGACTCGGCCACCAAACATGACAGACGCCAGATACAGTACTGACTCCCTCTTGGGCCTGGTGTCGGCTCGGCACATCTACAGGAATCATTCTCGTCCAGTCCGGGAATATAGATAGTTCATCACTTGTTGGCACTAGTTGCATAATTGCGGGATGATACTATGCTAGTTTTATTATTATTATTATTATTAATATTTTTATTATTATTGTTATTATAACATGAAGTGAAAAAAGGACAGAAAAGGACAGTTTTTGGCTGTCCTTTCTTTCTCGAGGAAAAAAACAGGCGGTTCTCAAAAAGGACAGATTGTCCTTAAAAGAACGGGCCTGGCAACCCTGCATTCTCTCTCTCTCAAAAATAAGACGGAGAGAGTAGTGGTTTCCCTCGTACGATAGGCCTTGTCAAATCAACATCATTAGGTAAGTTATGCCAATGAGAAAAGTTTTATCATAGGCATAGATGTTGATGTACTCATGATACATGTTGAGTTGGTAGGGATGTGGGTACATTACCCTCCATTTCCGTCCCTTTCACTTTCTAGAATATCTTGAATATATTAACTTTGTTCCTTCCATAATTTTGAAGATGATTTTATTTCATAACTTGAAACTCGGGGAAAGAGTTTTATGGTTTCTTTTCTCTCTCTCTCTCTCTCTCTCTCTCTCTCTCTCTCTCTCTCTCTCTCTCTCTCTCTCTCTCTCTCTCTCTCTCTCTCTTAATAGATACTTCTCACGTCAATAATTGTGTATGTAACAGTCATTGCGCAGAATCTCACGAGCTCATGCTTTGATAAGAGCAAGGCATGCAGATCTGCTGCTCAAAGCAAATACATAAATAGATAAAGTTGATATATAAAAAAATGAATAGATAAATGAACAAATCAATATTCTATGATACTTAAAGCTTCCCGGAGGTGAGAGAAAGTGATTTAGATTGAATATTTGGATTATTCTTGGAAATATGGTGTAGGGGTTACTTTCTTTTGAAACTGTGATCATACTGTTTTTACTCCGATCTCACAAAATTAAATATTGTGTCTAATAAGGTGACAGAATCTATCATGCTGGTTAAAAACCTATCTCTCTCTGTATTCAGAAGTATTTCTTACAAAGAGAAAAGTTGTATTATTTCCTCACTGACCTGGCCTATCTAATGACGCTGCTTTGAATCTGTCTATCTTGCCAGGGAAACCACTACTCTCTCCTTCTTTTTCATAAATATCTCTAACCATAACCACTTACGGATTAGTTGATGATAGAGTGATTTGCTGTGTTCTGGTTATCCCTAGAACTCATCAAATTCTGTTAGAACACCATCATCATATCTGTCTCTTTCGAAATCAGAACGATTGACGATGTAGTCTCCCTGCCATGAGTAGTAGAGATAAGGTGTTTGAGAAGTATGATGAGAGTGCCATGAACTGAGAGTGAGAAATTGTGAAGTAGAACAGAGAAGGGATGTAGGAGGAGTGTTGTTGGATAAAGTATATCACGGAGTTCCAAGATGGTTTGGGAGCGTGGAAAGAATGAATGGAGAATAACTAGCAGGGAGAGTTTGGAGAGTTGAAGACTGAGGTGCAAGGCTGAGAGTGAGACCATATATGATACGGATGAACATTGTCTAAAATGACGTGATATGTCATAGGACCAGAAGTGACAGAGTACAAGAGATACGGATGGGTGGAGAGAGATTGCAAAGCGGTGACTCATACCTAAGGAATTTCTCGTATCTGTTCAGTATTATAAACTGGAATAGGTGGGTATGGAAGTGGTTACCACGAGATGATGTGATGGGGTGAACTAGCTATGGCTGTGTAACTCCATAACAGAACTTTACCCATTTGCTCATTGAGTGACCCATACACTTTGGCGATATTTACCAATCATCCCCTAGGAGTTATGATGAGTGGTAAGGGAGGAATTGAGTTTCTGGTGAAAGGATGTGTGTTTTGATAAGGCACTCTCCCTTACAATGGGGATTGCGTCCGATTATATATATATATATATATATATATATATATATATATATATATATATATATATATATATATATATATATATATATATATATATAAGTACAAACTGTTAGCATACAGCACTAAATAGTAAGGAAGCCCATCAGTGAAACAAAACTTATAAAACAATGCTATATTTCGGATCCTAACTGGAGTTGAGCTTGAGAAGGGATCCAGTTAGGATCCGAAATATAGCATTGTTTTATAAGTTTTGTTTCACTGATGGGCTTCCTTACTATATATATATATATATATATATATATATATATATATATATATATATATATATATATATATATATATATATATATATATATATATATATATATATATATATATATATATATATATATATATATATATATATATATATATATATATATATATATATATATATATATATATATATATATATATATATATATATATATATATATATATATATATATATATATATATATATATATATATATATATATATATATATATATATAATATATATATATATATATACATATATATACCTTGGCTGTTTCCCCCTTTAATTGGGGGGTAGCCGACATCAAGAAAGGAAAACAAATAGGGGGATTACTTTGCTCTATGGGCAATGCCGAGGGAGCTAGCGACCGTTCAGATGGCACTGCTGGAGTGCCACAGCCCATCCTCCCGGCTCTTTCACAACCTGTGTCGCTTCACAACTGCCAGCTCCTCCTACTGCCCCTACCACAGGGCTATCTCTGTAAGATGCAGCCCTGTGGTAACAGCAGATGCCCATCAGAGCCGCGTCACAATCGCTCGCCACTCATTCCTATTCCTAGCACGCTCGCTTGCTTCCCTCACATCCATCCTCCTATCATTCAGGGCTCTCCTTACTCCATCCATCCATCCAAACCTAGGCCTCCCACTGGCATTTCTCCCATCAACTCTCGCATTCACCACCTTTTTCAGCAGCCTTTCATCATCCATCCTTTCCACATGGCGAAACCATCTCAGAACATTCATATCTACTTTGGCTGCAATTTCTCTCCTCACACCCGTTCTTGCTCTCACCACTTCATTCCTAACCCTATCCAATCGAGATACACCAGTCATACTCCTCAGGCATTTCATCTCGAACACATTTAGTTTCATACCCCATAACTCTGATCCATACATCACAGTTGGCACAACCACTTTCTCATACAAAACTTTCTTAACATTCATTTCCAACCCTCTATTCTTCATCACTCCTTTCAATGCACCCAACACTTTACATCCTTCATTCACTCTGTGACACACAGCTGCTTCCACTCCACCATTTGCAGCTATAACTGAGCCTAAATACTTAAGCTGATTAACCTCCTCAAGTGTCTCTCCATTTAACATAACATTCAATCCAGCGCCATCCTCATTTCTTGTACACCTAATAACCTTACTCTTTCCCACATTCACTCACAGCTTCCTTCTCTCACACACCATTCCAAACTCTGACACTAACTGACATAGCTTTTCCTCTGAATCTGTCACCACCACAGTATCATCTGCAAACAGCAACTGATTCAGCTCCCACTCGTTATCATCCCCATCTACCATTCTCAAACCTCGACCACGCACTCGCTCATTCACCTCTCTTACAACTCCATCAATATACAAATTGAACAGCCATGGTGACATCACACATCCCTGTCTCAGTCCCACATTCACTGGAAACCACTCACTCACTTCATTCCCTACCCTAACACAAGCTCTACTACCCTCATACAAACTCTTCACTGCATGCAACAATTTACCATTGATTCCATATAATCTCAAAACATTCCACATAGCCTCTCTATCAACACTAACTAACACAGCTTTTCCTCTCCAGATCCAAAAATACAAAAT
The DNA here is from genome assembly GCA_037179515.1 of Halocaridina rubra. Lineage (NCBI taxonomy): Eukaryota > Metazoa > Arthropoda > Malacostraca > Decapoda > Atyidae > Halocaridina > Halocaridina rubra. The sequence continues at coordinate 5,892 of JAXCGZ010024206.1, read as the reverse complement.
ACACATCCTTACCCTTTGGTAAATATTTCTCACATAACTGCCTAACTATAAAGATCTGATCTATACAACCTCTACCTCTCCTAAAACCACTCTGCACTTCTGCGATCACATATTCTGTCTTATCCCTAATCCTATTAACCAGTATTCCACCATACACTTTTCCTACCACACTCAACAAACTTATACCCCTAAAATTACTGCATTCATACATATCTCCCTTACCTTTGTATAGGGGCACTATACAGACAATCACCCAATCCACTGGCACCAATGACAACATAAAGCATATATTAAACACTCTCACTAACCATTCCAATGCAGTCACACCCCCTTCTTTCAACATCTCCGCTCTCACACCATCCATTCCAGGTGCTTTACCTGCTTTCGCTTCATACAATACCCTTTTCACCTCCTCTCTTGTAATCTCTCTCTCATTTTCATCTCCCATTACTGGCCCTTGAACCCCTCCCACGGCCACTATAGCTGCCTCTCTATCTTCCTCAACATTCAGCAAGCACTCAAAATATTCTGCCCATCTTTTCCTTGCATCTTTCCCTCTTAACATCTGTCCATTCACATCTTTCACTGTCTCTTCCATCCTCGATCCACCCTTCCTTGCTCTCTTCACTTCTTTCCAAAACTTCTTTTTATTCTCCTCATATGACCTACTAAAATCCTGTCCCCACCTAACATTTGCCAACCTCTTCTCTTCCTCTACCTTGCGCTTGGTTTCCACATTTTTCTCCCTATATCTTTCATACTTCTCCCTACTTTTACACTTCAGCCATTCCTCAAAAGCCCGATTTTTCTCTTCCACCTTCATTTTCACCCCTTCATTCCACCACTCGCTGCCCCTCCTCATGCCACCTCCAACAAACCTCTTTCCACACACATCACTTGCATGTCCCACAAAACATTCTTTCATCAACCCCCCATTCCTCCCCTAACTCCTCAACTTCTCTTTCTTTCACCCTGTCATATGCCACTCTCAACCTGTCCTGATATTCCTGTCTCTTCTCTGGCTTTTTCAACTCTTCCACCTTCACTATTTCCATTCTACATCCCCCCACACTATTTCCCAACTCTTTTGCTACTACCACTTTTTCTTCAACCAAAAAATGATCAGACATCCCAGCAGCCACACCCCTGAATGCATGTACATCTTTCACTCTACCAATCATGCTCTTTGCTACCAACACATAATCCATAAATGCTCTTTCTTTCACTCTTCCATTTGCCACTCTCATCCATGTATACTTATTTATTAACTTCTTAAATAAACTATTACCTATCACCAACTCTTGCTCCACACACATATCTAACAGTCTCTCGCCACTCTCATTCCCACCTGGTACCCCATACTTTCCTACAACACCTTCTATCTCTCCATCACCCACTCTGGCATTCAAGTCACCCAACACAACTACATAGTTCCTTCTACTCAGACCATCCACACATCTAGTTAACTCATTCCAGAATTCATCCCGCTCTTCCTCACTTCTCTCACATCCCGGCCCATACGCACTAACAAAAGCCCAACATTCCCTTCCTATCCTAGCCCTCACCCACATCAGCCTAGATGACACTTCTTTCCATTCCACTACCTGATTTACCATCCATTCACTCTGCAATAATGCCACACCTTCTCTCGCTCTCCCCCTTTCAACCCCAGACACCCTACCCGTCACATCACCAAATGCCACTTCTCCTTTTCCTTTCATCTTCGTCTCACACAATGCCAATACATCCATCCTCCTCTTACCAAACATATATCCAATCTCACATCTTTTGCTCTCTATCGTACTACAACCACGCACATTTAGACACCCCAAAACTAGAGTTTGGGGAGAAGTTATTCTCCCCTGTACTCCCCTTCTTCTTATATATATATATATATATATATATATATATATATATATATATATATATATATATATATATATATATATATATATATATATATATATATATATATATATATATATATATATATACTTGTATGCAATTGCAGAGACAATATACCCATTAGAGGAAACTCGAAAATATATGTACTTCGCATTTCTACATCGAAATTTATTTTTGCTGCGTTTCCAATTGTATTCTTATTTTTTTCACGATAGTACACTGTGGCGTTGATTCATTAGAGGTATTCATTTATATATATATATATATATATATATATATATATATATATATATATATATATATATATATATATATATATATATATATATATATATATATATATATATATATATGTATATATATATATTATATATATATATATATATATATATATATATATATATATATATATATATATATATATATATATATATATATATATATATATATATATATATACTCGAAAAACGACTGCATTTACTTTAGGCTATAGTATGTATATACTTGCATGTGTATGTGTACGTGTGTGTGTGCTTGAGTAGTAGTCTTAAGCCAAGAGAGCAATGCACAGCAGTCAGAAATAAAGCAAACAGAATTTTAGGATTTATCTCAAGAAGCGTTAGCAATAGGACGGAAAAAGTTATTTTGCAGCTCTATCTTGCATTAGTTAAGCCCCATTTAGATTATGCTGTGCAATTCTGGTCACCCTATTATAGAATGGAAATTGAATCCTTGGAGAGAGTGCAGCGAAGAATGACCAAGATGATACACAATATCAGAAATCTACCATATGAGGACAGATTAAAAAAACTTAATCTACATTCTCTAGAGAGGCGAAGAGTTAGGGGGGATATGATTGAAGTGTATAAATGGTTTAAAGGGATTAACAAGGGAGATATTAATAAAGTTTTAAAAATTCATGATCAAACCAGAACTCGTAATAATGGATTTAAGCTTGATAAATTTAGGTTCAGAAGGGAAATTGGTAAAAATTGGTTTGGTAATAGAGTAGCTGATGCATGGAACAAGCTTCCTAGTAGGATAGTAAATGCCAATACCTTAGACACCTTCAAATGTAGATTAGATAGACATATGACAGAGGTAGGGTGGGTATGAATAGGTTAGTGCTTATTAGAAAAATCATAAACAGAAAAATAGAATAAATAAGTAGAGTAGAATAGAATAGGTTAGACATGCTGAAAATACAATTCAAAAATGGAGCTGCCTCGTGTGTGCCAGTAGGCATGTTGCAGTGTCCTCTATTCTTATGTTCTTATGTTCTTATATCTTTAGACAGATAGTTAGTATAGATAAATATATATGTATATGGGGACCAAGGTAGCAGAGTAGTTTGAATACTCTACTCGGGAATTGACAGACCCACGATCGATCTCACTTTCGAAGGTGTTATGAAGGGCAACTATCCTTATTTTCCACGCCACACTCTGTCTGTGTCAGCCCCTATACTGGGGATTAATAGTGACACATGAAGCGTAAATATACTCACACTGTCTCACACACGCGCGCTCGCACACACACACACACACACACACACACATCAACCTTACAGCCACAGAGGTATGCAAAGCGCTGATGGATTTAGATGTTCATAAAGCTACAGGTCCTGATGACATATCCCCTCATGTGCTAAAAAAAATGCGCAAACACAATATCAGTGGCACTAAGTATCATATTTAAGGAGTCACTGGAGTCGGGGGAGATTCCAAGATGCTGGAAACAAGCAAATGTGATACCTATCTTCAAAAAGGGAAGGAGGGATACGGCTCTGAACTATAGACCAGTTTCCTTGACCAGCATAGTTTGCAAAGTTATGGAGAAACTACTAAGGAAACATATCTCTCTTCACTTGGAATCCTTCAACTTTTTGTCAGTGAGGCAACATGGCTTCAGAGAAGGTAGATCAACAGTAACAAACTTATTAGAATTTTATGATGAGGTAAGCCAAATCTTACAGGAAAGAGAGGGCTGGGCATTGCATATTCCTAGACTTCCAGAAAGCGTTTGACACTGTTCCACATGGGAGACTTATTAGGAAGCTGCACTCAATGGCTAGAATAGGTGGAAATGTTTTGGAATGGATAAAAACTTACTTAGAAGGAAGGGAACAGAGGGTTAGAGTAAGACACTCAGTGTCTGAATGGAGAAGAGTTAGTAGTGGAGTTCCACAGGGTTCAGTTTTAGGGCCACTTTTGTTCCTTGTATATGTAAATGACCTACCAGAGTCTGTAAATTCATTCATGAATATGTTTGCAGATGATGCAAAGATTGTGAAGAAAGTAAAAAACGAGAACAATGGTAGAGAACTTCAGGAGGATCTAAATAATCTGCATGAGTGGTCAGAAAAGTGGCTAATGAAATTCAATACTTCAAAATGTAAGGTAATGAGAATGGGTACAAGTGCAAGAAGGCCCAAGCTTGACTACTCGGTGGCTGGAGTACAACTTCAAGAGACAGAAAATGAGAGAGATCTAGGAGTAAACATACTGGCAGATTTGTCTCCAGAAATACATATAAATGGCGTAGTAAGGGCAGCATATGCATTCTTATCAAATGTAAGGGTAGCCTTCAGGCACATGGACAAGGAAATGTTCAGAAATATTTATGTAACCTATGTGAGGCCAAAACTCGAATATGCAGCCCCCTTTTGGAATGCGCACTTGAAAAAGCACATAGCTAAGCTTGAAAAAGTTCAAAGACATGCCACGAAACTGGTGCCAGAAATACGCAATCTCAGTTATGATGAGAGGCTGAGGGAATTAGACTTACCATCACTGGAAGCTAGAAGAGTAAGGGGGGATATGGTGACACTCTTTAAATTCCTTCATGGTTATGATAGAGTGGATAGGGATCGATATTTCGATATGGCTGGCTCTAGAACTAGAGGTCATAGTTTGAAGCTTCGTAAGAAAACTTGTTTGCAGGATGTAAGGAAATACTTTTTCAGTGTAAGAGTAGTTGATAATTGGAATTGGCTAAGCGAGGAGGTAGTTAATGCTATCTCAATCCATAGTTTTAAGGACAGGTACGATAAGTATCACTAAGTCTAAAATGGAACCGATCAGGAGACGGGAAGATACGAGCTTTGGGCTCTTTCCCGTAAACACAATTAGGTAATCACAATTAGGTAATCACACACATACATACATATATATATATATATATATATATATATATATATATATATATATATATATATATATATATATATATATATATATATATATATATATATATATATATATATAAGAAGGGTGACTATTCTATTCTTTCCAACTACTGACATATTGACCTAACTATTTTTTATCGCTAAAGTAAGCGACACTTCTCGTTCTCACTTCTTGATACATCTTCAAGCTAAATACATTGTTTTTTTCTAATCACCAGTATGGATTCCGCTAGACAAGGTCCACTGCCGACCTTCTGTCCTATCTCACTCATATGTGTCAATCTTCTTTGGGAGAATGTGGCAAAAGGCCCTCCTAGCCAAACTTCCGGCTTCTGGCTTTACCTCTCCTCTCTGTTCTTTGATTTCCAACTTTTTTTTTTATGACCGTTTAATGTTTGTGGTTGTTAATGCCGCAACATATGTCTTATTCCCAGTTACCAGTGGTGTTTTGTTCATTCATCTACTCAGTTTCTTCTCTTCATTAATGATCTTCTCCCGCCTCCATCCTCCTCTCTTCTTCACGCCTTTACTGACGATTCAAACCTTCATATCCTTCTCCTTTTCCTAATGACATTTGTCTGATACTCGATATCAATCTTGCATTACTGTTTCTTCAACGCTCTGTAAGCACTTTTCTATCACTGCTCTGATGAGTTGGCGAGTTGCATCTCCCTTTTGCACCTAACAACGATGATGTCCCTTCTATCAACAACCCTCAGGTTTTGCAAACTAGGTTTTCTGTCTCTACTCACAATTCCTTCAGTGCATTGAGAGACGAATGTGACAGTGGTGGTGAAGAA
>JAXCGZ010024205.1:0-12187 GCA_037179515.1 Halocaridina rubra | reverse complement strand
GATAGAAAGAGAGATATGTAAATAGGTAAACAGATTGGTAAATATATAGATAGATAGAAAAAAATTTCCCTAAATCCATATTGAATACCCTAAATGTAATGAAATTCATTATTATTATTATGATTATTATTATATACTCAATGTAAACATCACTCATCATTATTCTCTGATTACCCTAAACTAGGGTACTTTATCCACTGTGCGTGGATATATTTATAACTGTATGTGTTTTCAGTTCTTTTAAATTTTACAGATAACAGTTACCTGTATACCTGTACGTACATACTACAATATAATGGCTAGTAAACGCCCAGGAAAAGACTGTGGAAGTGCTTCTAGTACTCCCAAAAGAGCCAGAAAGGCAATAACCCTTGAAGTGAAGCTTCAAGTGTTGGCCCGGTGGTGGTGAGAGTACGGGCACTATTAAACGGTTTATGCATCTCCAGGAGAGCACACTGCGCACTATCCGTGATAATAAGGAGAGGATCTGGAAAAGTGCCAAAGCTGGTGTCAGCTTAACTGCGGCTAAAGCCTCATATTCTCGAACAGATATTATGGAGAAGATGGAGAAAATGTTAAACATGTGCATGAATCTTAAGAACCAACAGCAAACAAACCTGCCAAATAGTATCGTCAGGGAAAAAGAGTGTGAGATTTATGAACATTTGAAATCTTAAGACGACAGGCGAAGAAGTGAAACCCTTTTATGCTAGCTCTGGTTGGTTCACTCATTTCCAACGAAGGTATGGTTATTGCAACCGAAAGTTACAAGGCGAAAGCTCATCAGCTTATACGGATGCGGCAAAGCGGTTTCCAGCGGAATTAAAGGCCATCATAGAGGAAGGGGGATATAAGTCCAGGCAGATTTTCAATATGGACGAAACTGCTTTATTCTGGAAGCGAATGCCAGAAAGGACGTATATTTCCATAGAGGAAAAATGAGCTTCCGGATTCAAGGCAACAAAAGATCATTTTACCCTACTGATTGGTGCTAACGCTGAGGGCGACAAGAAGCTGAAGCCGGTAATGAGTTACAGTAATCCCCCCCTTTTTGCGGTAGTTCAGTTCCGGGACCCGGCGCGAGACAGGAAAACCGCGAAGTAGGAACACCTTTAAAAAAAAAAAAAATAAATAAAATAAAAAAAAAAATAAAAAAATAAAATAAAGATGATTATGACACCAGGACAGGCCAAAAATGATAAAATAAAACGGCCTTTATCAGGCTGTAGAGAGAAACAGAGATGGAGAGTGTAATGACCTGTCAGATGTGAAGGGATTATAAAAGATGTGTAATGAATATCCAGCTCTCTGCTGGGTTTACTATACCTCTGCATTTCTTTCATGATGTCTATTCTAAAAATTCTCCTTAGATCTTATTATTATTGTTATTATTATTATTGGCAACATTAATTTTCCTTTGATGATGATTGGGGAGATTATTATTATTATTATTATTATTATCATCATTATTATTACGAATTCGTAATTAAACCATTATTTTTACTATAAATAATGTAGTTTTGGTTGAATGAACAAGAGTTACTTAACGATATCGAAAGGATTTGAATATGTGCCTTACAAACTGAATCAATGGCCTACAGGCACAAGTGTCCAGCCATTTTGTGGGGGCAAACAATGGACACAACCTGGGTATTCTACAAAATATCCCAAACTACAGTCATACAAAAATAAACAGCAAAGAGCTAATGAAACAATCCCCTATACGCGAGACTACAGAAAGACACACGATACAAACCTCTCTTATCGCCGTCCACGCACAAGAGACTTCTACTGGAGTGATGGCTCTTACAACCCTAGACACTCACCTAGGCATACAAACTTTGGGAAGGCCCGATCATACCACGGCACGTACTCAAACCAGCGTTACACATCCAACGGCAGGTACAGACACCAGGATCCATGGGCTAACCCCAGAACACACTACAATGATGAATTCCCAGCAGAATCACACAGTCGAAACTACAACTATGACTATGGATACCACCCCAATGAAACATGGTAAGAATGTAACATTAGTACATATGAACGCTCAGTCCCTGCTCGCTCATTATGAGGAAATAATAATGCTAACAAAAGACTACAACATAGACATCCTCTGTGTAAGTGAAACTTGGCTTCCTCCTACAACTGAAAATAGATATGTGAATATCCCAGAGTTTAAAATATTTCGCAATGACCATGGCCAAGGGGGTGGGGTTTGTATTTATGTTAAAAATTATCTTAGTGCATCAGAAATAACCACAGGTTTAGAAAAAACTGAGGAGCTCGAAGATTTATGGATCACTGTGCAGTATCAGAAACTTCCATCTTTCATTGTAGGGTGTGTTTACCGTCACCCTAAAGCACCTACCAGTTCATTCAATCATCTACTAGAAACATTCAGATATATCTGTGTGCGTCATAAACCCATATACATACTTGGTGATTTTAATGATGACTTGCTCTCAGCAGATAACAAAATGAAAAGGGTGATCAACACTGTGAAGTTAACACAAATAGTGACAAAACCGACCCGCATAACCCCCAATTCTAGGACTCTTATAGATCTGATAATAACAAATAAAGTGGAAAGTATACTCTATTGGGACGTAGTTCCCTGCCCAATTGCAGACCACGAGCTGAACATTGCTATGCTAAACATAAACAAGCCGAAAAGGAAGCCTCTCCTCAAGACATTCCGGTGTCTAAAAAATTACTCCCCTGATATCTTTTGTGAAACATTAATCAACAACACAAATGCACTTAATAGAATTAAATACACAGATAACGTCGATTTGCAGGTCGAGATTCTAACAAAAGTCTTCCTTGAATGCTTAGATAGTTGTGCACCCATTGTAACAAGAAAAATAACCCGCCCCTCAGCCCCCTGGCTAACTAATGACATCAAAGAGGCAATGCAAATCAGAAATCAAATACAAAAAGAGCTAAAAATGAATAGATATGATATGACTCTCCGAGAACGTTATAAAACAGAAAAGAAACGTGTCAGATCTCTCATCAGTGTAAGTAAAAAAGGCTTTTACAAAAATCAATTTAATGACTCTAGACATGATACAGCAGCAACATGGAAAGTGATAAGAAGCATGATACCAAATGAAAAGAGTACCTCAGAAAGTTATGAAAATATTACAGAGTTGAAAGACAAAGCAGAAAACTTTAATAACTATTTTGCTAACGCTGGCAAAAATACATATGAAAAAACTCAAGAAAACATCAACTCAGTGAATATGAGTAATTGCTTAAATGACAATTCTTCCAATGAAAACACAAGAGAGTACTTCAAGATTATTCCTATCGATTGTGCTACCCTAATTCTTACCATAAAGAGCCTAAGAAACTCTGGCTCTTATGGTTCAGATGGTATACCATTTCAGTTCATCAAAGATGCTCTACCCGTGATTGCATCCTATATTCTAACTATTATGAACACTTCCATTGTTACTAAAAAGTTTCCTGACTCTTGGAAAATAGCACATGTAATACCTCTGCATAAAAAGGGGGACAGAGAAGATGTGACAAACTATCGTCCCATTTCCCTGCTACCCATTTTCTCTAAAATATTAGAAAAAATTGTTGCATGCCAACTTATGTCATATTTAGAATCAAATAGAATAATAAGTATTAACCAGCATGGTTTCAGACCGAAACTTTCGACGGAAACTGCACTGCTTAAAGTTACGAATAGTATATATAATAATATAGATATGAAAAAAATATCTCTTCTCGTATTATTAGACTTATCAAAAGCCTTCGACAGTGTAAACCATGAAATTCTTTTAAGTAAATGTATTAACTTAAATATGGATCCAAGCTGGTTTAGCGAGTATCTATCTAATCGTAAACAGTCCATACGTCTTAACAACATTATCTCTGTGCAAAAAAATGTATCATTTGGTGTTCCACAGGGATCAGTACTTGGTCCTATCCTCTTCTCCATTTACGTAAATGATCTATCTTCTTTCATTTCTGACTGTCTAGTCGTACAATATGCAGATGACACTCAACTACTCCTTAGTGGTGATATTAATAATCTCCCAGAGCTAACTTTAAGAGCAGAAAACACTCTGTCAAAAATTAAAACCTATTTCCAAGAAATTGGGCTGTTAATTAACGAAAGTAAAACACAGTGCATATTTATTGGTTCAAGGTTCCACATAGCACAAATTCCAGAAAACACAACAATTAATTTTTGCGACAATATTATCACACCTAGCAAAACAGTCAAAAACCTAGGAATTCACTTTGATAACCACTTGTTGTTTGATTCCCACATTGATAAAGTATGCAAAAAGGTTACAGGAACATTAATGTACTTATCACGTATAAAAGACAATTTTGAGACTACCACTCGAATAACTGTTGTTGAATCTCTAGCCCTAAGTCACATTAATTACTGCACAACTGTTTGGGGAGCTACCACTAAGACTCAGATAAACAGAATACAGAAGCTTATTAATTTTGCAGCTCGAGTTGCCCTGGGAGGAATAAGAAAATATGACCACATCACACCAGCTCTCAATAAACTTGGGTGGCTGCGGGCAGAAAATAAGGTCGCTTATGCTATTTATGTTTTTGTATTCAAAATTTTGGACCATCATTATCCTAGCTGGCTATTTGATTTAAAAACAGTCAGGGATATAAGGGGAACCAACACAAGACAGAGCAGTGAGCTCTTTATTCACAGAACAAACACAGAAGCAGGTTCAAAGATGATCACTATCAAAGGGCCAACACTCTGGAATAATATTCCAGAGCATCTTAAAAATGCATCCTCTTTCACAGCTTTCAAAGGCAAACTATATAGTTTTCTTTTGGACAAATAGTTGCTGCTCATTAAGAACTAATTATTCTCATTGTAAGGAAACAAATATGGAAATGATGCCGATAATAACAATCCTGTATCTAGTGGCATACTTACTACTTTATTATTAACATTATTGTAACATTTTTATTACAGCATTATTATTTTCTATGAAAGCTACATTTAATTTAACTATATGTCTAACCCTCTTATTTGTTAGTTTAATTACATGTCTACTTATAAGTTACTATTAATGTTGAATAACCATTGTACAAAATGGAAATAAATGTTTTTGTTTTGTTTTGTTTTTGTTTTTTCTCTCCAACATTCTATTCTACCCAACCCCCCACACACTCTTTGTCCCAGCCAACTAGGGAGGGGCACTTTACACAGTTATTAAAAGTAAATAAACCAATAGATGTACAAACAACGATGAGCCCTTAATAATAATAATTATGATGATGATAATAATCTCCACAATCATCATCAAAGGAAAATTATTGTTGCCAATGATAATAATAATAATAATAATAATAAGATCTAAGCAGAATTATTGGAATAGACATCATGAAAGTAATTCAGAGGTATATTAAAACCCAGCAGAGAGCTGGATATTCATTACACATCTTTTATAATCCCTTCACATCTGACAGGTCATTACACTCTCCATCTCTGTTTCTCTTTACAACCTGATAAAGTCTGTTTTATTTTATCATGTTTTGGCCCATCCTGGTGTCACAATAATCTTGATTCCCCCCCCCCAAAAAAAAAAAAAAAATACGTGATGCACTGAATCCGCGATAGGTGAACCGCGAAATAGCGAGGGAATACTGTACCATTCAAAAAATCCAAGAGCACTCAAGGGATACAACAAAGAGTTACTTCCAGTGCACTGGTATTCAAATCCGAAAGGATGGATGACTGGGAGTATTTTTAAGGATTACTTCATGACATTTCTTGCCAAAGAGTTAGAAGTCTATTGCAAGAGTCATGATTTACCCTTTAAAATTCTTCTGCTCCTAGATAATGCTCCAGCCCATCCTACTTCAATCGCCGATATTCATCCTAACATCAAAGTTGTATTTCTGCCGCCAAATACAACTTCCCTAATTCAACCAATGGACCAGGGGGTAGTGCAGATGCTGAAATCGCACTACCTCAAGCATTTGTTTAAAGATCTCAGAAGTAAGACTGACGTCAGCATGGGCGACCTTGAGAGAGCAGCTGAGGTAGGCGATATCTCGAACCTAGATATAAAGAAGACCGCGGTTAAAGACTACTGGAAAGAATTTAATATCAAGCACGCCATATGGTTTGTGAAGGATTCTTGGGCTGAAGTAACTCAGTCATGTCTTAATGGTTTTGACCTAAATGATCGGCTGTCAAAGACGAGACTTGAGTGCATTCAGCTCACATATCTTGTGGGATTCACCGACGTTATTGAGGAGGATGTGGATGCCCTTCTTACTTCCCAAACGGAGGATTTGACTGCCGAGGATTTGGAGGACATGGAAGGTGAATAGCAACGTCAGGAGAAGGAGGAAATCGAGGCAGCAGCACATTCTACGAGCCCCAAGAAATCACTCACTGTGAGTGGATTAACTAAATTTTTTCACCATATCGAGAGTGCCTTGGAAATAATGGTTAAGGAAAATCCCGATATAGAGCGTACAGGCATTATATCCAGAAAATTTCTGGAGAATGCTTCCTGCTATAAGGAAATATTAAACGAAAAGAGGAGGACTGCATGGCATGCAACTCTTGATTCTTACTTTTCAGTAAAAAAAAGAAGTGATATTGATGACCCTCAGCCCAGCACATCTAAGCAGTATGAACCCCAATCTCAACCTGGGGATAGCTCTCCCTGTTCCTCTTCCTCCTCCTCCCTCTCCTACCGTTTAACTCACCTTGCCAAGGCCACCCCGCTCGTCCCAGTTTGATTGTTGCCCATCGTACATAGAGAGAGTAAACCTCTGTAATCTTTTACCCCTTTTTTGTTATGTTTTTAATATCATACTACATTATTATATTCAGGCATTGCATAATTATAGAATATGAGTTTTCTACTGTTGTTTTAAATTTTTTTAATGGTAGCTTTATTTATTTTTGCAGCTAGGGGTTGGCTCTTCCACTTCCTCCTCTTCTCCTACCGCTTATATCACCTGGTCGCCTCAAACATGCTCGACGACTGTTGCTCGCCGTGTATAAAGTGAGTAGAAAGTGTGTAATATTTTTTATTGTATAACATTAATGTGTATTGCATAATGAAAAAATAAATTCTAGTCTTGCTTTTAATGATTTTTTTGTTACTGTAACTTTTTTTAGCTAGGGGTTTGTTCTAACCCTTCCCTCTCCTCGTCTCCTGCCGCTAAGCCACGTGCTCGCCGCCACCACACTCGGCCACTACCTGTTGCTCACAGTATATAGAGTGAGTAAGAAAGTGTTTTATATTTATTTTTGTTATAGTGATTCAGGCGTTGCATAATGAAATAAAATTTGTTTTCTAGTCTTACATTTGTTAATTTTTTTTTACGTTTGCAGATAGAGGTTCGTTCTCTTCTAATACCACTTATGTCAAGTGCTCACCGCCACCACGCTCATCCCATACCTGTTGGTCACGGTATATAGAGTGAGTAGAATGTGTTTTGTATTTTTTTTGTTATAGTAATTCAGGCGCTGCATAATGAAAAAATTTAGTTTTCTAGTCTTGATTTTGTTAATTGTTTCTTACGTTTGGCAGATAGAGGTTCGTTCTCCATTTCTAATACCGCTTATGTCATGTGCTCACCGCCACCACGCGCATCCCATACCTGTTAGTCACCGTATAATAGAGTGAGTAGAATGTATGTTATCTTTTTATATGAAGTGAGTAGAATGTGTTTTATATATATATTTTTTTTACAGTAATTCAGGCGTTGCATAATAAAAAAAAATTAGTTTTCTAGTCTTGCTTTTGTTAATTGTTTCTTACGTTTGGCAGATAGGGGCTCCTTCTCCTCTTCTTATACTGCTGACGTCACGTGCTCTCTGCCTCTATGCTTGTCCCATGCCTGTTGCTCACCATATAATAGTGAGTAGAATGTGTTATTTTTGTTTTTTTTGTTACAGTAATTCAGGCATTGCATAATGATAATTTTTTTTTCCGTTTGTTAGTATTGCTTTTGTTAATTGTGTTTATTTTATCTTTGATTACGTTTGCAGATAGGGTTCGTTCTAACGCTTCCCCCTCCTCTTCCGCTAACGTCACTCACCGCCACCACGCTCGTCCCTTACCTGTTGCGCACCTATAAAGTGAGTAGAACGTGTTTTATATTTAGGCATTGCGTAATGATTTTTTTTTTAAATTTTTTAGTCTTGCTTTTGTTAATTGTGTTTATTTTACCTTTGTTTACATTTGCAAACAGAGGTTCGTTCTCCTGCATCCTCCTCCTCTTCTACTGCTTAAGTTACTTGCTCACGGCCACCATGCACGTCCCAGTATACTGTATGACTGTTGCCCACCACATAACAAAGTACAGTACAGTACTGTATGTTAATTTCTTGCTGTACAGTGAATATGAATATCTTTTGTATACTCTTAAAAATATATACAGGGCTTTCTGCTTAGCTATGTAGTTAGAAAATATGTTTTTTACTTATCTTATATCTTTGGCATGGTGCGTCTATGTAAGGTTTGGAACGTATCTATGCCCTTTATCATTGTGTCCTATGGAAAATGACTCGGTTTTTCACGCGATTTTCCATTTACCCGACACTTCTGAGAACCTATCTAGGCATTATTCTGAGAACTAGGTGTATAAATATATCTCTCTCTCTCTCTCTCTCTCTCTCTCTCTCTCTCTCTCTCTCTCTCTCTCTCTCTTTTATATATATATATATATATATATATATATATATATATATATATATATATATATATATATATATATATATATATATATATTATATATGCAGCAATCCCTCGTGTATCGCGGGGGTTCAGTTCTCGGACCGGCCGCAATATGTGAATTTCCGTGAAGTAGGAACACCTTAAAAAAATTTTTTTTTTTTTTTTTTTTTACACTTCCTCGAGTACAAAGAGGATTATGAAAAGAAAAGATTCATCATCATCATTATATATATATATATATATATATATATATATATATATATATATATATATATATATTATATATATATATATATATATATATATATATATATATATATATATATATATATATATATATATATACACCTTGTTCTCAAAATAACGCCTAGATAGGTTCTCAGAAGTGTCGGGTAAATGGAAAATCGCGTGAAAAAAAGTTATTTTCCATAGGAAACAATGATAAAGGGCGTAGATACGTTCCAAACCTTACATAGACACACCATGCCAAAGACATAAGATAAGTAAAAAAAATATTTTATTACTACATGGCAGAGCAGAAAGCCCTGTATCAATTTTTAAGAGTATGCAAAAGATATTCATATTCACTTTACAGCTAGAAATTAACATACATTACTATAATTTACTCTATTATGCAGTGGGCAACAGTTATACAGTACACTGGGACATGCATGGTGGCAGTGAGCAAGTAACTTATGTGGTAGAAGAGGAGGAGGATGCAGGAGAACGAGCCTCTATCTGCAAATGTATATAAAGATAAAATAAGAATTATAAATAACCAAAACAAGACTTAAAGAAAAAAAAAAGTTAATTATGCAATGCCTAAATCTACCATATGACAGATTAAAAAAAACTTAATCTACATTCTCTAGAGAGGCACAGAGTTAGGGGGGATATGATTGAGGTGTATAAATGGTTTAAAGGGATTAACAAGGGTGATATTAAGAAAGTTTTAAAAATTCATGATCAAACCAGAACTCGTAATGGGTAATGGATTTAATCTTGATAAATTTAGGTTCAGAAGGGAAACTGGTGAAAATTGGCTTGGTAATACCGTAGAGTATTCCTAGTAGGATAATAAATGCCAATACCTTAGACACCTTCAAATGTAGATTAGATAGACATATGACAGAGGTAGGGTGGGTATGAATAGATTAGTGTTTATTAAGAGGTTAGACATGCTGAAAACATCATTAAAAAATGAAACTGCCTCGTGTGTGCCAGTAGGCATGTTGCAGTATCCCCTATTCTTATGTTCTTAATATTTTCAGAACACGTGTTTTGCATCCTCCTTCCATTTTCAAATTTGTATCTGGTTTCTGCATGACAAATTTGTTAATAAATGTATCCAATTACTCTCTCTCTCTCATATTTCTTTACAAAAATCGAATTAAAACTTAGGTTTATTACCTTTAAAATGAGCACTGTAATGAACGTGATTAAGACTAAAGCAATAACTGTATTTACAAAATAATATGAAAAATTTCTACCTAATTCCTGTTTAAGCGAGACATTACAAAGGATTCATGGAAAGGAAATTAATTTAACGGTCTTTTAACTCATTAACGTTTCTATTAAAAGTGCATTATTATATTTATCATTTGCTGCCCCAAACGACTCATCAGCTTGAAAAGTAACTGATGTATGCGTTGTTTGTAAGACTATTCTCCTTTTAATATAAATATATTCTATATAATGCAAGTGAAATGAAACGAGAGAGAGAGAGAGAGAGAGAGAGAGAGAGAGAGAGAGAGAGAGAGAGAGAGAGAGAGAGAGAGAGAGAGAGAGAGAGAGAGAGAGCGAGAGAGAGAGAGAGAGAGAGAGAGAGAGAGAGAGAGAGAGAGAGAGAGAGAGAGAGAGAGAGAGAGAGAGAGAGAGAGATCTTTAATTAACAATTGTTCATTCAACCCAAACTACATTATTTATTGTAAAAATAATGGTTTAATTACAAATTCGTAATAATAATGATATTAATAATAATAATAATAATAATAATAATAATAATAATAATAACCTCCACAATCATCATCAAAGGAAAATTTGTAAAAATAATAATAATAATAATAATAATAATAATAATAATAATAATAATAATAAGATCTAAGGAGAATTTTTGGAATAGACATCATGAGAGTAATGCAGAGGTATATTAAAACCCAGCAGAGTGCTGGATATTCATCACACATCTTTTATAATCCCTTCACATCTGACAGGTCATTACACTCTCCATCTGTTTCTCTTTACAGCCTGATAAAGGCTGTTTATTTTATCATTTTTTGGTCCATCCTGTTTTGTGTGTAAAAAAAAAAATAAAAATAAAATAAAGGGGCGTTATTCGCAAATTCCGAGTTTTTTACTATTATTTTTGGGGGGGCATTATTGCAATTTCGCATATAAAAAAATCGCGTATAAAAGGAACAAGGTGATATATATATATATATATATATATATATATATATATATATATATATATATATATATATATATATATATATATATATATATATATATATATATATATATATATATATATATATACCTAGTTCTCAGAATAACGCCTAGACAGGTTCTCAGAAGAGTCGGGTAAATGGAAAATCGCGTGAAAAAACGAGTTATTTTCCATAGGAAACAATGATAAAGGGCATAGATACGTTCCAAACCTTACATAGACACACCATGCCAAAGATATAAGATAAGTAAAAAACATATTTTATTACTACATAGCAAAGCAGAAAGCCCTGTATCTATTTTTAAGAGTATGCAAAAGATATTCATATTCACTTTACAGCTAGAAATTAACATACATTACAATACTTTATTATGCAGTTGGCAACAGTTATACAGTACATTGGGACATGCATGGTGGCAGTGAGCAAGTAACTTATGTGGTAGAAGAGGAGGAGGATGCAGGAGAACGAGCCTTTATCTGCAAATGTATACAATGATAAAATAAGAATTATAAATAACCAAAGCAACACTAAAAAATGAAAAAAAAAAATAATAATTATGCAATGCCTAAATCTACCATATGACAGATTCAAAAAACTTAATCTACATTCTCTAGAGAGGCACAGAGTTAGGGGGGATATGATTGAGGTGTATAAATGGTTTAAAAGGATTAACAAGGGTGATATTAATAAAGTTTTAAAAATTCATGATCAAACCAGAACTCGTAATGGGTAATGGATTTAATCTTGATAAATTTAGGTTCAGAAGGGAAACTGGTGAAAATTGGCTTGGTAATACCGTAGAGTATTCCTAGTAGGATAATAAATGCCAATACCTTAGACACCTTCAAATGTAGATTAGATAGACATATGACAGAGGTAGGGTGGGTGTATATATAATGTATAATGATGATGATCTTTTCTTATCGTAATCCTCTTTGTACTGGTGGAAGAAGCCTCCGCGGGCGCTTATTTACTATATTAATTTTTTTTTTTTTTAAATATACTGTAGTAAATAAGTGCCCACGG
>JAXCGZ010024204.1:7500-12217 GCA_037179515.1 Halocaridina rubra | reverse complement strand
ATATTAACAATATTAATAATAATAATAATAAGAATAATAATGATAATAATAATAATAATAATAATAATAATAATAATAATAATAATAATAATATTAATATTAATATTAGTAATAATAATAATAATCATAATAATATAATAATAATAATAATAATAATAATAATAATAATAATAATAATTATAATAATAATAATATTCATATTAATATTAGTAATAATAATAATAATAATAATAATAATAATAATAATAATAATAATAATAATAATAATAATAATAACATTAATAAGTATATTGATGACAATAATAACAATAACAATAATAACAATTACAATAACAATAATAATAACAATATTGATAATAATAATAATAATAATAATAATAATAATAATAATAATAATAATAATAACAATAACAATAACAATAATAATAATAATAATAATAATAATAATAATAATAATAATAATAATAGTAATAATAATAATAATAACAATAATAATAATAATAATAATAATAATAATAATAATAATAATAATAATAATAATAATAATAATAATAATAATAACAAATGGACGGAATGACAATCCTTCACAGCTTATCCCAATCTGGCCCTTTAAAACAATCACTCTTCTACCACTATGTCTGTGAGGGGCGTTTCCATATTCGTGTTACATATCTTACAGAGCTACCCACGCGCTCCTCTAATGATTGTCATTATCTGCTCACTACTGACCCTTCTATGTGCGTGTCAGAGGGTCATGTACATGATTCATATGACCTATGTGAGGTTAAGACAATATTGAAGGTAACCCCTCCCCACAAGCCCCTACATGACCTCCCTCTGCATGATTATTTCTAAGAACGTTGGATTTCCCTATGACCATTTGTACAAGTGTCTCTTAATGATGGTCCGTTTTCTATGGCTTAGTAAATTTTGCATTAGAGAAAACGAATAGGTTTTGAGATAGGGGTGACTTAAGTAAACTGGTTTTCCTTAACAATATCTGAAAATATTTCTTTATGATATTACGTTTAGTCTGTCTGTGCAAATATGGTATGAGAAAAACTGTGAATTTTATAACGATTTTGGTGACTTGAGACAAATGATTGGTTCTATAGATGGAGGAATTCTCAATGACAATTTTGTTAAAATATCTCTTCATGGTAGTCCGTTTTCTATGCCAGTAAATTGGCATGAGAAACACAGTTAATTCTTTAATAAATAGAGATAATCATAACAGACTTTGTTCACATATTGCTTATGGAGATTATTTTAAGCGTTACACTTACAAAATACTCTTTTTGTGAATTGTTTTTAACAGTAAATTAATATTAAATAAAGATATTATAGGATCTGTTTTCATTTTGATAAATGGTTTATAAATATATTGAGAAATAAATTATATATATTAATTCATATAAAATCTTATATTATTATTATTATTATTATTATTATTATTATTATTATTATTATTATTATTATTATTATTATTATTATTATTATTCCTTTTTTATGTAATTTAAAGGATCATAGATTATTATTATGCTAATAAATTCTGTTTTATATATACTAATTCCCTTTTTTAGTTGAATTTCATATATATTATATAACGCTATAGATATCTTAACTAATTATGCTATAGGTTTGTTTAGCATTTTAAATAGAATTTTTTTCATCAGGTGATATTTATAGTTTCACATTTCATTGCTTCATATTATTATTCCCCCTGAGGGAGGGGGGCTAGAATACTTCCTCCGCGTCCCTCAGTGTGTCGTAAAAGTCGACTGAATGGGGCGGAGCTAGGAGACTGGGAATCCCCTCCTCTGTATTTTCTCTTCCAAAAGTCAGAGTATTTTGTCTTGACTCAGCCACTCCCCTTATAAGGAGAAAATTCTCATAATTTGGGGGTGGGAGTTGCTCAGTGGTAGAGTGCGCAAGTCTGAAAGTGACGAGCCTTACAAACGCGGGTTTGATCCCCCTGAGGGGCGTTAGGATAGACATCCAGCCTTAATACCCCACCTCCAGCCTGTCTCTGTTCGCCCTATTCATATGGGGCTATTTGTGATACACAATTCACTATATCCAATCTATGTGTATCCGCCCCATTCAGGTGGGGACTTCTTATCACATAAAACGTTAGAAAAACGTTAGAAAAAAACTAGTAGCTCAAACTTATCATTTTTTTATTTTGAAAATCATTCTATATTATTTTTCTGAGTGTAGTCACCGTGGCTCAAGCGGTAGCGTCCGCGACTCTGAGGCGTCAGGTCGAGGGTTCGCGCCCTGTCACTGACTGAGGTTAGCAAGGGCATGCACTTAGGGTAACGATTACATCTGCCAAAAACAAGTCCTTCGCAAGAAGGCAACCGTCCAAGCCCTTGGTAGATAAGGGAGTCCGTGACGTAAAACCGAAACGATTATTTTTTTCTGAATCATTCTATTAAGTTCATAGTTTATTTATTGTTTATTTAGATAAGCTTTAGTTAAATCCAAATCATAATGAGGCAAAAATAAATAATGACATTTTTGTCTGTTTCATATGATAAAACTTTTCTGCATCTCGACTGATAATAATTATTATTATTATTATTATTATTATTATTATTATTATTATTATTATTATTATTATTATTATTATTATCATTATTATTATTATTATTATTATTATTATTATTATTATTATTATTATTATTATTATTATTATTATCACTATTACTATTACTATTACTATTACTACTACTATTACTATTACTATGACTATTATTATTATTATTATTATTATTATTATTATTATTATTATTATTATTATTATTATTATTATTATTATTATTATTATTATCATTATTATTATTATTATTATTAACAGCACTATAAGGTGCTGAAACATAATTACTCAGGCATCAAGATCATATGCTACCGTGTTGTATCAGCTCTCTCGCTTCATTCACGGCAAGAAAATTAATTTGAGAGAGGTACTAGAGACTCTTTATCTCCATGATAATATAGTTACATGGATACGACAGTCTGTGCTACCGACCAAATTAAGCCAGACAACCTGACCTTATCTCATATATTAATAGGTCAAGACACTATAATTATATTTTAACTTAGGTCATTAATATATATGGCATTATCTTATCCTTTTTCTATAGGCTAGGTTTAACTGAAATGACCTGACCTTATGTTGTATTTTAACAGGTCAAAACTCAAAGGTTGTATATGTTTTAAGACTTCATTATATCTGGCATTATTTTGACCTATGTTATAGGTAGAATTAACTAGATAATTTAAATGTATATCATATTTAGACACAATTTAACACAAATACTGTTTCAGAGCTTTGGTAAACACTTTATATATATATTTTTTTTACTTGTATTAATGTAAGAACTCTGTAATGGATAGTTTTACTCCTATTAAAGCCTGAATTTGTAAAGATACTGTCTTACCATTGACCCTATACATCTAGTAAGTGTAAAAATAATATCTAGTTTAGTTTACAGGGCTACATGCGATAGGCTTAAATTTTTTTAACATTCTTCATATTTCCAAATTGTGTAAAGGGTAGATATTACAAGTCACTTTTGAGGGCTGGAAAATGGCAGCTATTCCAGTCTTAAGCAACTTTTCTATGCATTTCAATGAATCATTTCATTGCGAATACAGTAAGGAAGTAGAACATAGAACAGCAGTTATGATTTATAAGTCAGAACACTACATTAATTCCTCTACGCATGAAGGAAGGGGAAAATTTATATCATTATATCACGCATCAAAGCTTAAGGAATATGACAAATATCATCAAACCTTAATTAAGGTTAGCCTTGACTATGACCTTGTGTTCTTCTTCTTTTATGTTGACTTTGAGATTTATAGACATTCTTCCATTGTGCCTTAAGCATATATGTGAAATATAGCGAGATTTCATTACCAGAAGTTATTGTTTCTCGAAGAAACAGTGTTACCACATTAATGGAATAACAGTATATAAGTTTCCTTAATTTTTGTTGCTCTTTCTCTTTGTTTATGGAGTTGGTAATTATGCAGCGCTAGCAGAACCCATTGTATAAAGTATTGCCATATTCCGTATCTAAGTTATATTAAGATGGTTCCTTACTTATACCTTATACTTATGGAACTTATGGAGACCAAGTGTTGCCAG
Source organism: Halocaridina rubra (assembly GCA_037179515.1). NCBI lineage: Eukaryota > Metazoa > Arthropoda > Malacostraca > Decapoda > Atyidae > Halocaridina > Halocaridina rubra. Next base: position 8,058 of record JAXCGZ010024204.1, on the reverse strand, counting down.
AGTCATTGTTTATTTGACAATACATTGTTACCAAATTCCAGAAACTCCAGAACTCTATAAACTTTTCATGGCTACTTCCTGCACTTATAAAATCATTGTAGCCATATTTTTTCCAACATGGCATCCTTTAGTACGCCTCAGTAGAAGAACTGATGTCAGATTTTATGCAAATACATGAAGTTCGTCCTTCGAGGGTTCGTGCCCCGTCACGGTCTGAGGTTAGCAAGGGCATGCACTGAGCGTAACGATTACATCTGCCAAGACAAGCCCTTCGCAAGAGGGCAGCTGTCCTATCCCTAAGGAGAAAAGGGAATCCGTGACGTAAAACTGGAACAGAACATGAAGTTCGTCCTTTGGCTAGCAGCGAGCAATGTGACTGACGAACCACCCAGCTCCTAGAGGTCGCTGAATCAATGATGGAGCTTATATATATTACCTCTAGATATGATAGCAAGTGTGAATATTTTTAAGCTAGTGCGAATATATATGAGCTCTGACCTACCCCGTTGATCATTAAAGGGAGGTTTACACGGTCAAACGGTTCGTCGAAGGCGGTTC
>JAXCGZ010024204.1:0-2500 GCA_037179515.1 Halocaridina rubra | reverse complement strand
GCCCTCATTCTGTAAATACTTTTTCTTGTGAAGATCTAAGACTCTCTACCGAAAAAACAGTGCCCAGTAAGTGTTTGTGAATATGTGGAGACAGTGATAATGCCAGTTCATATGTGAAATTAAGTCTGTTCGTAGAGTTTTTCATGCTATAAAAAGTTAAATTTTCTACTGGACTCCTACTCAAATTTTTCAAAAGCCGCGCATGCGCACTGGGACCCTATGCCATAAATACCACTGATTGGTGCGTTTTCTTTCAACTTGTTTTATATATTTTTATCATTTGCTAATTAAATAACACGGAGACTATTGTTTTGTAGACCTTTCTAAATACATTTGAAAAATGGATAATTCATTTGATCTCACAAACAAAGACGATAATCCTCTCGAGGAAACGACGGAAGAAAGAGTGGTAAGACGCAACCCACCACTGGCCACTCTCGAGAATCCGTCACGAGAACTTCTTGGTAAATATACAAAATGCGAATTGCAAAAACACTGCATTGAGTTGGGCCTTACTGGTATATGGACAACTAAAGAAAATTTGATTGATAAAATGATAACATATTATAGAAGCATTGATGAATCACCATCGTCACATGATGCTACCCACGAGAGAGAGAACGAAACTTACGATTCGACAGAACTGTACCACATATTTCAAAAATTTGTTCGAGAAACTAACGACAAATTTTGCGTAATGAACAATTCTTTAACAGAAAAGGAGAGAGAAATACAAGAACTAAAAACAAAATTATTCTTGGCACAGGAAACCATTAAACAAAATCAAGAAGCAATACAAAACCTCAGTGAAACAAATACCCATGCCAGACGTACGAACGCACCACTTGAAGGAAATACCTTATTGATTGGCGACTCTTACTTAAAAGAAATAATATCAAGCGACCTTCATGAACATGCAGAAATAAGAACACTTCCAGAAGCAAACTTGAAGATACTAAAATCTTGGATAAGTGAGGAACTTGATCACTTGCCAAAGGAATGTGTTATCTACTGCGGAACACAAGATCTACTTGACGAAGATGCTACCCTAGAAACAATTCTTGATACCCTTGGGACTGTAATCGCCGAACTTCAGGGGAAAAACAAAGATATTGAGGTCAAGGTTTGTGAACTAGTCCCAAGTTTGAAGACAAGTGGTTTGCCTGATAGAATATATCAATATAATACCCAGTTGCATGAATGGTGTAATAACAATGGGGTTACATTCATTAAGACAGCAGAGTTTTTCAAACTTGGAACTGGTGATATTGATATTAACTGTTACGAAATTCGAGATGATATGGAAAATGATTTACTTAATAGAATTGGAGCAATCAGACTATTGGATGCTATTTCTTCTGTTTGTACAAGTGACTTTATCTGCCGAGACTGGAAAACAGTAAAATCAAATTTGTTTAATGCTAGCAACAATAAAATGAAATCTAATGATGTAAGTGACAGAGGAGGTAGTGACAATAGAGTGAACATGAATGTTAAAGGTAACAATACAGTTAGATTTTATCAAAATAGAGGCCAAAATACGGGAGTCAAAAATAGTTTTTTGCGTGGTAGATATGGTGATACTGGCTCCCAGGGACGATACAGCAATACAAACACCTGGCTAAGTCATACTAACAAACAAAATAGAGAAAGAAGGGATTATGATCATAATAATTTCTCGCGTGGTAGACATGGTGATACTGGCTCCCAGGGACGATACAGCAATACCAACACTAGGATAAGTCATACTTACAAACAAAACAGAGAAAGAAGGGATTATGATTATGTGCAAAGTCAAAGATATGGATGTTATAATTGTGGTGAGTTCAATCACCGCCAATCAAATTGTAGATTTGATCATAAAGTTAAATGTAATGTATGTCATGAATATGGTCATAAGAGTAGATTATGTAAAAATAATGATTATTATTAGAATCATGGCCAAGAAGACAGTGCCGATGTGAAAGTTACTTGTAAATATAATGATAGATTATCTGTCGTACATATAAATGCACAATCCCTGTTATCCCATATACTAGAAATTGAACATATGCTTGTACAAGAAAATATTGATGTTCTTTGCATTAGCGAATCATGGCTGTATCCGTCAATTAACAATGCATTTATTAATATTCCTTCATATAATATTTATCGCTATGACAGTGGTAGAGGTGGAGGTGTATGTTTATATGTTAAAAATTATTTGAAGGCCACTGAACTAAATCTTGAAACTGAGAAGCACGAAGGAGTGGAAGATAAATGGATCTCTGTCCAACATAAAAAGTTTCCTTCTATTATCATAGGCTGCGTGTACCGCCACCCCAAAGCCTCGGTAACCTCTTTTAGCTATATTTTGGACGTTTTTAAGGAGATAATTTTAAAAAACAAACCAGTTTTTATATATGGCGATTTTAATGATGATCAACTAAAAAGAGAAAATAAAATGAGTAGACTTATTAAGAATTTAAATCTAGAACAGATTATAAATAAACCAACTAGA
>JAXCGZ010024203.1:0-12249 GCA_037179515.1 Halocaridina rubra | reverse complement strand
CTAGACAGAGAAAACGAAAGTCGTCCTAGACAGAGAAAACGGAAGTCGTCCTAGACAGAGAAAACGAAAGTCGTCCTAGACAGAGAAAACGAAAGTCGTCCTGGACAGAGAAATTAAAAGTCGTCCTAGACAGAGAAAACGAAAGTCGTCCTAGACAGAGAAATTAAAAGTCGTCCTAGACAGAGAAATTAAAAGTCGTCCTAGACAGAGAAATTAAAAGTCGTCCTAGACAGAGAAATTAAAAGTCGTCCTAGACAGAGAAATTAAAAGTCGTCCTAGACAGAGAAAACGAAAGTCGTCCTAGACAGAGAAAACGAAAGTCGTCCTAGACAGAGAAAACGAAAGTCGTCCTAGACAGAGAAAACGAAAGTCGTCCTAGACAGAGAAATTAAAAGTCGTCCTAGACAGGGAGAACAGTCCTAAAAGAATAAAAGTTTTAAACTACTTTAAAAAACCAGGTAATCTTGATGAAATCCCAGAAACAAGGAGATCCCCATACATGTCATAACTGTAGTGAAAAGAGAGGAAAAGAAACACAGAAATATTTTAAAATATTTTAATAATACCTTTAGAAGCCACGTAAACGAGAAAGAAAAATAATCCCTATACATGTCCAAACTTTAGTGAAGAGAGAAAGAAGGGTATTTAAAAAATCCCTTATTAGTTAATTAAAATTACCCCCGTATTAGAACTGAAAAAATGGGAAAGAAAATGTCCCCACCGTCTTTGGTGCTAAAAAGACAAAATATTTTTATTTTTATGTTTATTTTTTTTTTTTTTGCTAGCTTTAAGATAATTTTAAGCGAAAACTCAGAGTCTCCCTTAGATATAGTGTTGAATAAGTGCCATTGATAAATTGTATGATTTGAACTAAGATTAATAAGTTGTTTTCTGCTTAAATAATATTAGTGTTTTGTTTTAGCATTATTATTATTTGAATTATGATTTAATCTTTAGGTTCATTAAGTTTTTATATTAAGTGGTCTCTGAATAGTAATTGCATATAGAGACAGTAAATGTGTTGACTTTACACACAGTAAAACATGTTTTGTTTCAGGAGTAGTTTTTAAGGCTTAATTTTAAGACAAATCAATGCCCCTAATAATGATAGGAATAGAATTTATTAAGATAAGGTCTCTTATAGAAATTACTGTTGATGTTATGGTCTATATCATTTTAAATGTGTATACATGCCAATACTCTACCTCATTTGTTTGCTAATGTGCTACATAAGTCGTGGTTTTACCGTAATTAACTCAATTTAGTCTTTTAAAGAAACGAGAGAAGTAGATGAATTAATGTTTTGATTTAAACTGACTTTTGATCTTAATTAATGGTTGATATTAGTTTCACACTGGAATTATGGTTGTTTAAACATAAGAATATGTTTGTATTACAGATTTCCAACAAGGAAATAGACCCTGCATGCTCTAGTTGTCTGTAAAAGTACTCTATATATGTTATGTTTGTGTAATTTGTATAGGAATTCTTAGAAAATAGCTTAAATAATTCGGCCCCATTTCTATTGTAAACTAATGTTAGCTAGGATATGTCCAAGAGCTCCCGGAAAATTAGCCCATGCTTCGACTGAAATAAGAGATATTTCAGTTTTGGTTGGGAGGGATGTCGTATGACTTCCGTCATGCTGAAGCCAGTCCGTCATGCTGAAGCCAGAATCTGAAACTTGTAACAAATCTTGAGGGGTAACGGTTGGTCGAGGGCACAGATATTTTATTACAATGTTTGTAGAAAGTGTCAAGGAGATATATGACCGGAACCTGGAGAAGGGCAGGAAAGGCCAGGAAGTTAGCCATTTCCTAAACCACAAGAAACATAAACCTGTGGCCCGTACGTAAGTACATGCCCTGGAGAGATGCCCAATAGCTCCTCCCCGGAAGTAGGCGGGATTCCACTTTGAACCTGGCGTTGATTGGCAGGACTAGATATCCCTTGATTTCATTGGCAGAATTGGATGTCAAGCCACGCCCTGCCCCTGGGGGTATTTCAAGAGCCACCCAGGGCAGAGACAGTTAGTTAGAACTTTGCCCGGGGCACGAATAGATCATAGATTGTGATAGTCATAGGGTGGGGGCATTGAGGTGTCGAAGTTGTGTTGTACTCTAGAATAAATATAAGCAAAGGAATTTACTGCTTGTCCATTTTACCTTGTAACCGTCAGGTACTAGTAATTAAAACGTAGCAAAGAAAAGCAATACGTCAGTGGTGACAAACGGTGAGATAACCCAGTCATCTTACAAAGTGTGAATTCAAATGGAAGTCCAAAATTCATACGACAATCTGAGGAGGCTAGAATACTTCCTCCGTGTTCCCCTGCGTGTCGTGAGTCGACTAAATATGGCGGAGTGAAGGGACTTGGAATCCCCTCCTCTGTATTTTCTCTTCCCAAAAAGTTAGAGTATTATGCCTTGACTCAGCCACTCTCCTTATAAGGGAAAAATGGCTTATGTATATACGTTGTGTGTACTCAGACATGAACTTGCGATGTGTTCCAAACATGCCTGTACTTATGTGATTTTCCGATGTTTTCCAAACATATCAGGATATCGATATGATCTTGTAATGTGTTTCAAATATGTCTAAACTTCAACATCAATCTAATCTTGAAAGAAGATTATATAAATATGCGCATATATTAGATAGAATCATATATATATATATATATATATATATATATATATATATATATATATATATATATATATATATATATATATATCCTTGACTTAGTAATCATAAGTCCTAGGTTCGAGTCAAGGTCGGGGTAAAAAATTATTCATGTTTTCACATATGTAATGTGCTTGCTTGGTTATTGTAAGACCCGAATGAGATTGGGAATTGAATTATATGCTAAAATGAAGCCACGAGTGAGGTTGGGGAATCTGTAATATGAACATAGTGGCATTCAGATAGAATGCGTTCATTCCTAAGTATAGCAGATATAAGCTATAAGGTTGGATTCCTTTTAACCTTCTGTGGTGTAGTGGTAGCGCCTTGACTTAGTAATCATAAGTCCTAAGTTCGAGTCCCGGTCGGGGTAAAAAATTATTCATGTTTTCACATATGTAATGTGCTTGCTTGGATATATATATATATATATATATATATATATATATATATATATATATATATATATATATATATATATATATATATATATATATGAAGTAAAGTTGCCACGAAGATTTCCTCTTTATTGTTTTTTCTAACTGACTTTGCATGAAACCTTTTGTGCGACTAGAAGACGGGGACTATCCAGAAATACACTTTTTTTTTCTTTTTTAAGAAAGAGTGGAGCAAAGGTTCATATCTCTTGTTCAGTAATAACATGGCAATTCTCCAATGACTTCTGAACATATATTTTGTTCAGATTGGAGGTTTCATCTCAACTCATTGGATACCGTAAATAATATATTTCCAGCTTTTTATCTGGACGACATCTTGAATTCACACAAATCAGTATAAAAAGAAACTCTCTATGTAAAAAGATTTCCAGCAAATGTTTTTCTAAATCTCACCTCTCCTCTCATCTATAAAATCTCTTTATCTTCCCTACATCTTGGGTCACGCCTCTCTCTCTCTCTCTCTCTCTCTCTCTCTCTCTCTCTCTCTCTCTCTCTCTCTCTCTCTCTCTCTCTCTCTCTCTCTCTCTCTCTCATTCTATGCAAAATGTGTAAATAAAAATGAAACTTAGGAAATATCATAAAACGCATGAAACTGCATCGCGTGAATATTATTAGTTCAACCCCCTCCCCAACACACACACACACACACACACACACACACAGACGGATGCACGCACACACACTTAAAATAATAATAAAGACCAAAACAAACCCAGTATATTGAGACCCAACAAATTCTGGGTTCCATCACGTTGCCAACACAAAAAGCGAAGAAGAAGAAATGAAGATCTTTATCAACACTGCCAGACGACACATGAACATGTATAACACTACACGAACTGGCTAATAAAAAGTATGATAACAGTTGTTGGATTAGAATAAACAGAGATGAATGAATGTTATTAGTTTGGGAGGATGTTCGTTCGTTCGTTCATGTGACTTCCCACTGTTTATGACCTTCAGAAAATTCTGAATGGAGTTCCCTAAGGATCTTAATCGCTAAATTCATTTTTCACAAGGACATTACTCAGTGAATGATGAATGAGATGGACTTTTTACAGTAATAGAGAGATTAAACTAAACATTTTCTGAGACAGTTCGCGTGCCTATATAACTAAGAAACACATGAAAATAAAAAAAATATATAAAAAATATAAAAGCCGAGACAGAGCTAACTCGAAACGTAATCAGTCTAATCTCATAGGCTTATGTCTCTTCCTAAATAGCCACTTCCTCTAACAGCTAACAAAACCACCACAATACACCTCCCAAAAACAGGGTTTCACATTTCTCTGTCCTATGAAAGTCCCATTTAAATGTTAGGTCAAGCAGAGCAAAGCCAAAAGACACTATATTGGACAAGTTCGGTTCTCGCAACTTATATTCGACGAGTTCGGTTCTCGCAACTTTATTTTTTATGGTCTGCTTTTCACATTTTTCAGGTTGTGAGTCTCTTGATAAGATTAGAGAAGTATAGAACAAGTGCAAAACAGAGGGAGAGAGAGAGAGAGAGAGAGAGAGAGAGAGAGAGAGAGAGAGAGAGAGAGAGAGAGAGAGAGAGAGAGAGAGAGAGAGAGAGATGGGAAGGGGAAGAACAAGGGCAATGAAAATTCAGAACATGGTGTGAAGACCTTGAACAAAAAAGAACGTTTAAATGTACAACAATTATATATATATATATATATATATATATATATATATATATATATATATATATATATATATATATATATATATATATATATATATATATATATATATATATATATGTGTGTGTGTGTGTGTGTGTGTGTGTGTGTGTGTGTGTGTATGTGTGTGTGTGTGTGTGTGTGTGTGTGTGTGTGTGTGTGTGTTAGCCTGCTTCTAAAAATGCTCCTTGGCATCTATAATATTAAATCTTTACTACTTATAAATATGAACTTAAAGGACTTGAACCCACTACTGACATGGGTAAAGTTGGTTACGAATTGTCCTAATGCTCCTGGCTTTAATACTGATGAAAAAGTATTTACAAAAATAAAAACTGAAGATTAAAATCTTTTTTTTAAATGCAGGATTTAGAACTTTATTCACATATAAATCAGTAGACAATAAAAACTATGTATTTACATAAGAAATATTTTCATTGATAGAAAAAAGAATCAACAATAATTAAACAATAATCAGAGCTATCATTACTTCCATGCATTTCACGCGGAAGCGCATAAAAACATTTACACAAAACTCGCAATTATTTTCCAACTCATAAAATGAAGTAATGACAGATGTATGACTTTCTATTGTCTAGTTTTTCCATAAAGATCAAATGACCAATAAAAAAGATACTTACAGCAATTTGGAATGGATATATCTAAAGCAATTTAGCTCTAGTATAAACGAAAGTATTTTTTCTACCTTCTGAAATATAATCTTAGTTAAACACACCAACATTTCCATTTACATTAAACAGCAATGACGAGGGCATATAACCAGAGCAATTTACCTTCAGTATACACGAATGTTATTTTTTTTCCTCCCTTCTGAAAAGTAACCTTAGCTACACACACCAAACAATTTAGGTACACATCCACGTGTGCACGTACACCACACGCATGATTTGCTTGGGATTGTAAAACCCGCAGGAAGCAGACGAAGAAGTCATCAAACTTCTCGTGCTTTTTGTTGAATCTCGCTCAGTTTTTTTATTTTTTTTATTGATGATAACTTACGTTTCGTTGCGTCAATGCTATTCATAAGTTTATATCTTTATTTATTTATTTCATTTTTTTACGTTTAATGTGTCACTATTAGTCCCCATATGGGGGTGGACTGAGATTGGATTAAAACCGGGGAATTTAAGCTGGATGCTCTTCCTATCGCCTTACTCTTCGGGTTACGCTATGGCGGTACCTGTAAATGTTCTAATTCATCTAATATAAGCCATTTTTTCCATAATAAGCAGAGTGGCTGAGTCCAGGCAAATACACTGATTCTATGGGAAGAGAAAATACAGAGGAGGGATTCCCAGTCCCCTTACTCCGCCTCATTTAGGCGACTCTTACTACACGCAGGGGAACACGGAGAAAAATTCTATTTCCCCTTCCTCAGAGAAAATTGTTATTCATATCTTAAAATATCTCGACTAACAATAAATAAAAAAAATACATTTTAACCCAAATAAATTCATGTTATGCCTAGTTTCGCTTTATTAATAATATCATCAATAGTGAATAAACGTGGTCACCGTGGCCGAGTGGTAACGCTCGCGACTTTGATTCGTCAGGTTGAGGATTCGCAGCCCGCACGGTCTGATGTCAGAAAGGGCATTTATTCAGGGAAACGGTAAGCCAAATCTTACAGGAAAGAGAGGGCTGGGCAGATTGCATATTCCTAGACTTCCAGAAAGCGTTTGACACTGTTCCACACGGGAGACTTATTAGGAAGCTGCAATCAATGGCTAGAATAGGTGGAAATGTTTTGGAATGGATAAAAACTTACTTAGAAGGAAGGGAACAGAGGGTTAGAGTAAGACACTCAGTGTCTGAATGGAGAAGAGTTAGTAGTGGAGTTCCACAAGGTTCAGTTTTAGGGCCACTTTTGTTCCTTGTATATGTAAATGACCTACCAGAGTCTGTAAATTCATTCATGAATATGTTTGCAGATGATGCAAAGATTGTGAAGAAAGTAAAAAACGAGAACAATGGTAGAGAACTTCAGGAGGATCTAAATAATCTGCATGAGTGGTCAGAAAAGTGGCTAATGAAATTCAATACTTCAAAATGTAAGGTAATGAGAATGGGTACAAGTGCAAGAAGGCCCAAGCTTGACTACTCGGTGGCTGGAGTACAACTTCAAGAGACAGAAAATGAGAGAGATCTAGGAGTAAACATACTGGCAGATTTGTCTCCAGAAATACATATAAATGGCATAGTAAGGGCAGCATATGCATTCTTATCAAATGTAAGGGTAGCCTTCAGGCACATGGACAAAGAAATGTTCAGAAATATTTATGTAACCTATGTGAGGCCAAAACTCGAATATGCAGCCCCCTTTTGGAATCCGCACTTGAAAAAGCACATAGCTAAGCTTGAAAAAGTTCAAAGACATGCCACGAAACTGGTGCCAGAAATACGCAATCTCAGTTATGATGAGAGGCTGAGGGAATTAGACTTACCATCACTCGAAGCTAGAAGAGTGAGGGGGGATATGGTGACAGTCTTTAAATTCCTTCATGGTTATGATAGAGTGGATAGGGATCGATATTTTGATATGGCTGGCTCTAGAACTAGAGGTCATAGTTTGAAGCTTCGTAAGAAAACTTCTTCGCAGGATGTAAGGAAATACTTTTTCAGTGTAAGAGTAGTTGATAATTGGAATTGGCTAAGCGAGGAGGTAGTTAATGCTATCTCAATCCATAGTTTTAAGGTTAGGTATGATAAGTATCACTAAGTATAAAATGGAACCGATCAGGAGACGGGAAGTTACGAGCTTTGGGCTCTTTCCCGTAAACACAATTAGGTAATCACAATTAGGTAATCACTTATCAACTCTAAAGTCGGCACTGGCCTAGCCCTTAGTAGAGAAGGGAGTCCGTGACATAAAACCGATCACATATATCTAGTCAACAAACGAGAACCACTGTCTTTATCACACGGTCAAAGTTTTCCTGCGACATTTTTCTTAAGACGTTAATTTCTGCATAGAAGTATTGTTTGTATACCTAATAATCCCATTTATTTATGAATGTGTATTTAATACTGCACTTGCGTAAAAAAACAGCAAAATATTTTTTTTTATTAAAACAATTTTGAAAAATCTTAAAATGGCATCTTAATAAAATAAAAAATAAAAAATGTGTCGCAGAAAAATTGTGGCTGTGATATAAAGGCTTAACCTGAAAGGACAACAATGGTTCAGTTCCGGTTTTACGTCACGGAATCCCTTTTCTACCAAGGGCTAGGACGGTTGCCTTCTTGCGAAGGACTTGTTTTGGCAGATGTAATCGTTACCCTGAGTGCATGCCCTTGCTAGCCTCAGACCGTGACGGGGCGCGAACCCTCCACCTGACGCCTCAGAGTCGCAGACGCTACCGCTTGAGCCACGGTATAGAGGCGTATTTGAACAATCTTAAACCACTCAAGACTCGTCATTCCAACCTATTCTGAAAATCTACTGTCAAGAACCAGGAATCATCAGCGAAGTTCTGACCAAGAACAATGGTGTAATGAAAAGTTCTAGTTTATCTTCTCCCTTTTTTGAGAATTCAATATATTTCCGTACACTTTTTATGGCCAACAAACCAGAACTTCGTCCTAAAAATAAAAAAGGAAAAAGTTCTAAAAATCATACAAATTCATAAGTACTACTGAGTTGCAATCTCAGACGAAACAGAACGCGGAAGAATTAAGAAAAAAAATAAATTTTAAACCCCAAAACTAAGCGGTGTATGAAAGCAACATTTCTCTCAGCATGAGACAGGCAGTCTGGACCAGAACACGTAGTACGAAGAACCAATCCTAGCTCAAAACTTTCTCAAACCGTCTTTCACATATATCAGTGAGTACGCACTTACGTACGAGACTTGCAAAGTCATTCAATAATGTGGTTTTGTCTTCTTCGCGTACCTTGTCGGTCTTCCAGTTCGTTTGCCTGTTCTTTCTAGCTTAGTGCCTGTCTGACATCTGTCTGTTTTGATCTGATTGTATTCTGTCTGATTTAATCTATTTGTATTGTTTCGAGAATTGTGTTTTTTTTATGTACGAGGGCGGAGTATAGTGGAATACAGTATTTTTTTCTGTATTCTTTGAGTTTGTTCACTGTTCATTCAAACGTTATTTCTTAGGTTATATAACATATTTTTGGGGGTTTCATAAAGAGTAACGTTCAAATTCCCTAATCATAGATTATTTCTGTCGGCGTTAGTTGCTTTCATGAACACAAACAAATGTAAATAATGTAAAAATAAATAGAATTCAATGAAACATAAGTGATTAATGGATGACAGAGAGAGAGAGAGAGAGAGAGAGAGGAGAGAGAGAGAGAGAGAGAGAGAGAGAGAGAGAGAGAGAGAGAGAGAGATATTAATACATAAGCCAAATCCTTTACATACCAAAAAAATCTAAAAGTAATTGTGACGAGAACATTTTATAAAAAATATATACATACATATATACATACATACATACATACATGTGTGTGTTAAACCAAATGTACAGACACCCTAATGTCATACGCTCATTAAAAAAAAAAAAAAAAATATATATATATATATATATATATATATATATATATATATATATATATATATATATATATATAAAGAGAACAAATTCATATGTTACAAATCAACAATGTATAGGTTAATAAAACAATTCCAGAGACAAATAATAAAAAAGAAAGAAGCCAAATGTATACATAATAAAAAAAAAAATTGAGACAAACATCATATCCAAAGAACCAAGAACTGTAGACTATATATTAATAATATATATATTTTTTTAAATAAAGCATGAACAACAAAAGAAAATACAAAATATGACTAAAACTCTTACGGTACTTGGGGGGGGGGGGTCTTTCACAGAATGAAGAACATTATACACGAGTGAAAAAAGTCATAAAATCGAAGAATCATAAGCCTCGTATGTTACGATTCTAAACTGTATATCATACGCACTCAAGATTAATAAAAAAAAAAAATCATTTTGCAGAGTCATAAATGACAATCTGCCTTTCCATTACATTGCTGTAAGACTTTTTTTTTACGTTGCTTTTACAATACACAACACACGTTCGTTTTACTTCTTTCTTTTTTTCTTTTTTTCAGAGCGGTCGTCAGATAACTTCAAGAATGGAAGACTATTTCATCAATCGGTAGTTCAGACGATCATCTGCCAGGCTTCTGTTATATTCTCACCAGAGAGAACCTTATGAAACACGTTTTTATTTACAACAATATCTAATTCTCATTTTATGTGACATTATGAGTCCCCAATATGGGGTGGACACAGATAGAGTGGTTGGGAAATTAGGGCTTCATGCCATTTGTAGCGCCCGACAGTGGGCTCAATCACGAGTATGTCAATTCCCGAGTCAAGCACTTTGACCATTCGGCCTCTGTGGTCCCATTTTATTCACAAGAGCTAGTGATTTTTTTAGTTTTTGACAATGTTGTGGAAAGGCGTTCTTTCGTGATTTGAAAACCACATGTACAATAAGTGCAAGAAATATTTGTTTCACAGTAGTTACTACTAGTCACATCAGATATCTCTCCTTATACCTTAAGATGCCCATACACGGTGCGATCTGGCCTTTAGACCAGCGGACAGACCTGGTTGAATCCGACCAGATTGGATCGTCTAGGTGCAGATTGTGGACCAAAATCAGCACACAGACGATCCAATCTGTTCGAATCCATTTAGATCTGTCCCTTGGTCTCAAGGCCAAATCGGACAGATCTGGTTGGATCCGAGCAGACTGAATCATCTCTGGGTTAAATCGCACTGCATATGTGCACTTTAAAAGAACAAAATCTAAATTATTTCTCTTTTTATGAAAAAGTTAAACTTAATTTGGCTTGCAAGTTGCTTGGAGTAGATTATGAGACGCCTAAAAACCAAGTATAGTTTTTCAGTATTGCAAAAGAATTGGGAACCGCCATAGTGTAACCAGCACTGCTCGACTCGGGAAGTGGTGGACCCTGGTTCGAGCCAGAGGCGAGGAGATAGGAAAGGCATCCAGCCTCCCTCAATTCCCTCAGCTTCAATCCATCTGTGTCCATCCCCAAATGGTGACTAATAGTGACGCATACAAGGTAAAAAAAAAGTTCTGTGCGTGAATTCCAGCTTTCACATGTGTCTGCACATGTGAAAGCATGTGCAGACACATGTTACAGCCTAATATCAAACACGTGTTTCTTCACAAAATCAAGTGAAATATAAACAGTTGTACATATTGCAATAGGTGGATTAGAAGCCACACTGCTCCAAACCACAAAGCAAGAATCTAGCTTTCACACTCCAGCTAAAGTAAATACATATGGTTATGTAGAACGGTCCATTCCAGAGATACGGCCATTTAGAATTGTGTAGGCCATCAGTTATAGGGACTGTCTGTATTGTGGTAACGGCTGTCAAATCTAATGATGTTCCAGATGTCAATAATACGAAAGTGAGGGGGAACCGCAGGTGCTATTTTTCCCACTGTTAAGAGACGAGGCCCTGTGATGTGTATAAAGACAGTGCCACTGAACAATGTCGAAATTATAACTGTACTATGGGTTGTTAGATCCAATAACTACTTATACCAAATTCATTACAACACATAATCGATACTCTAACTTAATATATAGTATTAATAACATGACGTGCTCTCACAAACCATCTGTCACTTCAAACCATAAACCACGTGTCGTAACAGCCCTGTTATGATACTTAAAAAACTGCTTTTTTAAAACCTTCATGTTACCCCAATAGAAAACTGTGACACATATCCTCTGATCTTAAACATAATAAGGGCTCAGTGAGCTCCAATCTGACCAGCTATTCAAACTGTTTCAATACAACTCGGCCACATAATCCTTATTTTTCAATTCCAATCGTTTCTCGTTCTCTTCAGAATCACTTTCCAATGCATTATGCGAGATGCCCCTTTTTTAGGCTTACGTGGTATCATTGTTTAAAAAATGAATAAAATTGGTTCAGTTGGATTACTTTGTAACAACGTTTAGTAAGTGAAGTATTTGCGACATCATAAATAAAAACCTTTACGCGAATTTACACTTTTCAATGATTGGCTCCTGGCGTTTTACTTATTTAAAAAAAAAATTAGTTGAGTTCGCCCTACAATTTTGCACTAAACTAACGAACTATGTATTTACGACGTATAGAATAAAACTGTATTGACGATATATATAATAAAACTATATTAAATTTTACTTTCAGTCTGGCTTAGGAAAGGTTTGACAAAGTTCTTATTCCAAAATTGATTGAAAACATATTCGTATTCTCTCTCTCTCTCTCTCTCTCTCTCTCTCTCTCTCTCTCTCTCTCTCTCTCTCTCTCTCTCTCTCTCTCTCTCTCTCTCTCTCCTCTCTCTCTCTCTCTCTGAACGTGTGACGATGTAAGCAATG
>JAXCGZ010024202.1:0-12291 GCA_037179515.1 Halocaridina rubra | reverse complement strand
TAAGAACATAAGAATAGAGGACACTGCAACATGCCTACTGGCACACACGAGGCAGCTCCATTTTTTAATTGTATTTTCAGCATGTCTAACCTATTCTATTCTACTCTACTTATTTATTTTATTTTTCTGTTTATGATTTTTCTAATAAGCACTAACCTATTCATACCCACCCTACCTCTGTCATATGTCTATCTAATCTACATTTGAAGGTGTCTAAGGTATTGGCATTTACTATCCTACTAGGAAGCTTGTTCCATGCATCAGCTACTCTATTACCAAACCAATTTTTACCAATTTCCCTTCTGAACCTAAATTTATCAAGCTTAAATCCATTATTACGAGTTCTGGTTTGATCATGAATTTTTAAAACTTTATTAATATCTCCCTTGTTAATCCCTTTAAACCATTTATACACTTCAATCATATCCCCCCTAACTCTTCGCCTCTCTAGAGAATGTAGATTAAGTTTTTTTAATCTGTCCTCATATGGTAGATTTCTTATATTGTGTATCATCTTGGTCATTCTTCGCTGCACTCTCTCCAAGGATTCAATTTCCATTCTATAATAGGGTGACCAGAATTGAACAGCATAATCTAAATGGGGTCTAACTAATGCAAGATAGAGCTGCAAAATAACTTTTTCCGTCCTATTGCTAACGCTTCTTGAGATAAATCCTAAAATTCTATTTGCTTTATTTCTGACTGCTGTGCATTGCTCTCTTGGCTTAAGACTACTACTCACAAGAACTCCCAAATTCCCTTTCACACTGAGAACTCATGATTTCATGGTTATTTAGCTTATAACTAGTATTGTCTTTTATAGTACCCATTTTAACTACTTTACATTTTTCAACATTAAATTCCATTTGCCATTTGTCCGACCATTCAGATAATCTATTTAGATCTTCTTATAAAGCATGAATGTCTTCTTTTCCATTTATAGTTCTACCTATTTTAGTGTCGTCTGCGAATTTACTTAGGTTACTACTGATATCCGAATCCAGATCATTTAGATATACGATGAATAATAGGGGACCCAGTACCGAGCCTTGTGGTACCCCGCTAGTAACCGAGCCCCACTCTGATTTCTCTCCATTTATGCAAACCCTCTGTTTTCTGTCTTTTGACCATTGTTTGATCCATCTGAGAACAGCTCCTCCTATACCATGAGCTTCCAGCTTTTTAACTAATCTTTTGTGAGGAACTCTATCAAAAGCTTTGCTAAAATCTAGATATATTGTATCATATTCTTTGCCACAATCTACTGCCTCGTAAACTTCTGAATAAAAAGACAGTAAGTTTGTAAGGCACGAAAAACCCTTAAGAAACCCGTGTTGTGAAAGTTTTATCAGTCTGTGTAATTCTAGATGTGCCCTTATTTTAGTTGCAATTATGGATTCTAGAATCTTACCCACTGTTGACGTTAAACTTACCGGCCTATAATTATTCTTTTTAACTCGTTCTCCTTTTTTAAATATTGGTACCACATCTGCCAATTTCCACTCCATGGGTACCGATCCTAATTTTATTGAATTATTAAATAATGCAGTTAGTGGACAACTAAGCTCTTCCTTGCATTCCTTTAATATTCTAGCATATATTCCATCAGGTCCCGGAGATTTATGAGCCTTTAATTTATCTATTTCTTTTATTACCTCCTCTCTCGTAATATTTATTGAAGTAAGTATTTTATCGGGACTGTCTCTGTAAATGGATTCTACTTCCGGAATATTTTCCAAGTTTTCATTGGTAAATACAGATAAGAAATAATCATTTAAACATGTACACATCACTTTATCGTCATCTGTGATATGGCCATTGGCTACTTCAATTGGTCCGACTTTTTCCTTAAATTTTGTTTGATAATGTTGATAAAACCCTTTAGGATTTTCTTTAGCTTCTCCTGCTATTCTAACTTCGTATTTTCTTTTCGACTCTCTAACTATCATTTTAACTTCCCTGTTTAACTGTATATATTGCTGTCTCACATGCTCTTCACCTCTTTTTAGTTTCCAGTATATTCCTCTTTTAATACCTATAAGAGTCTTTATTCTATTGTTCATCCATTTAGGGTCATTTTTTCTTGATCTGCAATGTTTCATGGGAATATAGTCTCTCTGACTATTCTTAAGAGTCATGACAAAATTGTTATATTCCTCATCCAAATTTATATTAACTGACGGACTGCTGTTCTTTCCTGTGAGAGAATTTAATGTATTGATCTTATCTTGTGATAATCCTTGGCATGTGGTACCAAAATTTCGGGGTATTCCGCTACCTGCGACCTGACCTGCTGGATTAACTACCCACATCTGTACCCCAGAAATCCCTTCCCATACCTCATTAGATAATTTAGTTTTTAAGCCCTCAAAATCTCCTGCTCTAAAGTTTGGAACAATATTCTTATTTTCCTTTATAGTTTCTTTGAAAATTATGTTAAATCTAATGGAATCATGGTCACTGTTGCCCAATTTTTCACCAACTTCTAAATTTGTAACCATATTCTCTCTATTACTAAGAACTAAATCTAGTGTATTCACCCCCCGTGTTGCTTCAAGTACATGGTGAGAAAGGAAATTGTCTTCTACTACTTCCAAAAACTCCTTAGAGCTACTATCGCCTGTTATGGTTTCCCAGTTAATATGTCTAAAATTAAAATCGCCTACAATGCAAACTCTATTTGACCTGCTCACTTTAGAAATTTCATCATATATAACTTGCGACTCTATATTGTCTAGATCAGGTGGTCTGTAGACTACTCCTACAACTAGACTTTCTATATTATTTTTAATTTCAACCCATAAGGTTTCTGAATTTAGATTTGTCTTAATTCCAGACTTAATGCAGCTTCTGAGGCTATCTTTAATATACATAATTACTCCTCCCCCTCTTCTATCTGCACTACGATCAGCATTATAAAGTTTATATCCTGTAATTATTTACTCAGCTTTAAGGTGTTTGCTTTCTAAATTAATCCAACTTTCACTAATGCATTTTATATCCGGTCTCTCACTACATACTATGGCTCTCAGTTCTTCTATCTTGTTACCTAAACTACGGCTATTTGTATAATATACTTTTAAACTTTCTCTAGCTTTACCCTTCTTGTGGCTATTCTTTTTGTTAATATTTGTTCTATGTAACAAATGGTTCTTATCCTTAGACTCCCAGTTATTTGACCCACTATTTACTGAACCCTTACTGACTAATTTCTCTGCACAAGTATTAATCATTTCATTATTTGTGTCTAACAAAACCCCCCTACCTCTCTGTCTATCATACCAGCCAATACCGAGACACCTGAATTAGAAAGATGCACTCCATCCCTTGCATACATATGCTTACGACTAGTGAAGTGATCCCACCCGTCTATAAAACCTATATTATTCTCCCGACAGAAGACTTTCATCCTAGCATTTACTCCTATAGCTCAAGACCACCACTCTGAACTTTGGCTAAGCCTAGAAAGAATACCACACATCACAGGAACTGCACCCCTTTTCCTGATCTTATCCAGGGCTTGTCTATACAACCTAATCAGCTCTTCACTTCTACCATCCTGCACGTCATTTCCCCCAGCTATCAAACAAACAACATCTTTTTTTCTCAATCCAGCTATTTATTGACTCACCCACCTTCTTCATACCTGCTCCAGGGAAAAAATATTTTCCTCTAACTTTATGCCTGAGTTTCCTGTCTACATATCTGCATAGTGAATCCCCTACAATTACCAAAGAACGAGACTTATCCGGAGGATGGGTTACTCCGACCTTGGTAGACTTACCTAGGCTCTTGACCTGAGAGCTTTTCCCACTTCCATTTCTATTTCTACGATCGCTAGTACACCTGTCTGACTCTATGGGTCCTGAAGAATTACTGCCGCCACTGTCACCTTCATCTCTAAGTGAACTAAATGAATTAGCAACTTGTAGTCTAAAAGTATCATTTATTTTAAGAACCATCTTCGTTGAACCCTTATTCACAACTTTCCAGTCGTCTTCTCTACTCAATTGTCCCTTCCTGGTTAACACCTCTACCTTACCTCTCAGATCCGTCACCCTATTATATAATGGAAATATAATCCTTGGAGAGAGTGCAGCGAAGAATGACCAAGATGATACACAATATCAGAAATCTACCATATGAGGACAGATTAAAAAAACTTAATCTATATTCTCTAGAGAGGCGAAGAGTTAGGGGGGATATGATTGAAGTGTATAAATGGTTTAAAGGGATTAACAAGGGAGATATTAATAAAGTTTTAAAAATTCATGATCAAACCAGAACTCGTAATAATGGATTTAAGCTTGATAAATTTAGGTTCAGAAGGGAAATTGGTAAAAATTGGTTTGGTAATAGAGTAGCTGATGCATGGAACAAGCTTCCTAGTAGGATAGTAAATGCCAATACCTTAGACACCTTCAAATGTAGATTAGATAGACATATGACAGAGGTAGGGTGGGTATGAATAGGTTAGTGCTTATTAGAAAAATCATAAAAAGAAAAATAGAATAAATAAGTAGAGTAGAATAGAATAGGTTAGACATGCTGAAAATACAATTAAAAAATGGAGCTGCCTCGTGTGTGCCAGTAGGCATGTTGCAGTGTCCTCTATTCTTATGTTCTTATGTTCTTATCCCTGTTCTCCTCAGCTAAGGATCTGACCTCCTGCCTGACTGCGGCCAACTCATTTCTTAAATTAAAAATGAGTTTGCTTGCGTCAGACGAGGACAAATCCCCAGCACAGCCAAAAACAGCACCAACAACGACACCACCACCAACACCACTACCACTAACACCACCAGCACAAAGAACACCACCACTCTCCATTGTACTAAGTATGGTCAAGACTAGAGCTACTGGAAGCACGTCCTCACTGGATGAACCCAGGAACTAAACTGAACCCAGGAGCTAAACTGGAGTCCTTGACGTAAAACTGGATCACTTTTCTATTATAGAAATGGGAGTCATGGCAAATCAGAGCTAAGGGGAGTTTATACGGTCAAACGGTTCGTCGAACGCGGTTCAACAGACAAGTGTTTGAAGTGATGTTCGAACTTGTGAACAGGTTATTTGGTTGTCGAACACGGAACGTGTTCGACAACCAAATAACCCGTTCACACGTTCGAACATCACTTCAAATACTTGTCTGTCAAACCGCGTTCGACGAACCGTTTGACCGAATAAACCCCCCTTTAAAGGATCGGTACCCATGGAGTGGAAATTGGCAGATGTGGTACCAATATTTAAAAGAGGAGAACGAGTTAAAAAGAATAATTATAGGCCGGTAAGTTTAACGTCAACAGTGGGTAAGATTCTAGAATCCATAATTGCAAATAAAATAAGGGCACATCTAGAATTACACAGAATGATAAAACTTTCACAACACGGGTTTCTTAAGGGTTTTTCGTGCCTTACAAACTTACTGTCTTTTTATTCAGAAGTTTACGAGGCAGTAGATTGTGGCAAAGAATATGATACAATATATCTAGATTTTAGCAAAGCTTTTGATAGAGTTCCTCACAAAAGATTAGTTAAAAAGCTAGAAGCTCATGGTATAGGAGGAGCTGTTCTCAGATGGATCAAACAATGGTTAAAAGACAGAAAACAGAGGGTTTGCATAAATGGAGAGAAATCAGAGTGGGGCTCGGTTACTAGCGGGGTACCACAAGGCTCGGTACTGGGTCCCCTATTATTCATCGTATATCTAAATGATCTGCATTCGGATATCAGTAGTAACCTAAGTAAATTCGCAGACGACACTAAAATAGGTAGAACTATAAATGGAAAAGAAGACATTCATGCTTTACAGGAAGATCTAAATAGATTATCTGAATGGTCGGACAAATTGCAAATGGAATTTAATGTTGAAAAATGTAAAGTAGTTAAAATGGGTACTATAAAAGACGATACTAGTTATAAGCTAAATAACCATGAAATCATGAGTTCTCAGTGTGAAAGGGATTTGGGAGTTCTTGTGAGTAGTAATCTTAAGCCAAGGAAGCAATGCACAGCAGTCAGAAATAAAGCAAACAGAATTTTAGGATTTATCTCAAGAAGCGTTAGCAATAGGACGGAAAAAGTTATTTTGCAGCTCTATCTTGCATTAGTTAGACCCCATTTAGATTATGCTGTGCAATTCTGGTCACCCTATTATAGAATGGAAATTGAATCCTTGGAGAGAGTGCAGCGAAGAATGACCAAGATGATACACAATATCAGAAATCTACCATATGAGGACAGATTAAAAAAACTTAATCTACATTCTCTAGAGAGGCGAAGAGTTAGGGGGGATATGATTGAAGTGTATAAATGGTTTAAAGGGATTAACAAGGGAGATATTAATAAAGTTTTAAAAATTCATGATCAAACCAGAACTCATAATAATGGATTTAAGCTTGATAAATTTAGGTTCAGAAGGGAAATTGGTAAAAATTGGTTTGGTAATAGAGTAGCTGATGCATGGAACAAGTTTCCTAGTAGGATAGTAAATGCCAATACCTTAGACACCTTCAAATGTAGATTAAATAGACATATGACAGAGGTAGGGTGGGTATGAATAGGTTAGTGCTTATTAGAAAAATCATAAACAGAAAAATAGAATAAATAAGTAGAGTAGAATAGAATAGGTTAGACATGCTGAAAATACAATTCAAAAATGGAGCTGCCTCGTGTGAGCCAGTAGGCATGTTGCAGTGTCCTCTATTCTTATGTTCTTATGTTCTTAAAGCGCAAATCGGGAAATGACGAACCTGGCACATACAGGTTCAATCCTACTGCGGGTTTTGGAAGGGCATAAATCCTTATTCCCCAAGCTCCAAACCATCTGTGTCCACCCCTATCCGAATGGAAACTAATAAAAACTCATAAAACAGCCCATCAAATAGAAAATAATAGATAATTCTTTAAGATATTAAAAAATAAGAAATCTAAGGATGAAATATAAAACTAATGGAAATTATCTATGGACTAATACAAATACAGAGAAAATATGCGCTCTCTATCTATCTGTCTATCTATATATCTATCAATCCATCCATTCATTTATCAGTCTATCTATCTATCTATCTATCTATATATCCTTCTATCTATCTATCTTTCTATCTACCTATCTATCCATCCATCCATCCATTAATTCATCCATCCATCCATCCATCTAACTATT
Source organism: Halocaridina rubra (assembly GCA_037179515.1). Lineage (NCBI taxonomy): Eukaryota > Metazoa > Arthropoda > Malacostraca > Decapoda > Atyidae > Halocaridina > Halocaridina rubra. The sequence goes on along the minus strand of JAXCGZ010024202.1, from coordinate 5,126 downwards.
TACACCTCCCTCGATCACATTAGAACATAAGAACATAAGAATAGAGGACACTGCAACATGCCTACTGGCACACACGAGGCAGCTCCATTTTTTAATTGTATTTTCAGCATGTCTAACCTATTCTATTCTACTCTACTTATTTATTCTATTTTTCTTTTTATGATTTTTCTAATAAGCACTAACCTATTCATACCCACCCTACCTCTGTCATATGTCTATCTAATCTACATTTGAAGGTGTCTAAGGTATTGGCATTTACTATCCTACTAGGAAGCTTGTTCCATGCATCAGCTACTCTATTACCAAACCAATTTTTACCAATTTCCCTTCTGAACCTAAATTTATCAAGCTTAAATCCATTATTACGAGTTCTGGTTTGATCATGAATTTTTAAAACTTTATTAATATCTCCCTTGTTAATCCCTTTAAACCATTTATACACTTCAATCATATCCCCCCTAACTCTTCGCCTCTCTAGAGAATGTAGATTAAGTTTTTTTAATCTGTCCTCATATGATAGATTTCTGATATTGTGTATCATCTAGGTCATTCTTCGCTGCACTCTCTCCAAGGATTCAATTTCCATCCTATAATAGGGTGACCAGAATTGCACAGCATAATCTAAATGGGGCCTAACTAATGCAAGATAGAGCTGCAAAATAACTTTTTCCGTCCTATTGCTAACACTTCTTGAGATAAATTTCCGTCCTATTGCTAACACTTCTTGAGATAAATAAACACTTCTTGAGATAAATTAAACACTTCTTGAGATAAATCTAACACTTCTTGTATTCAAAGTGATTAGACGTGATATATCGGAGGTCCTCAGGAAGTCAGCTCTGGTCAGAACATCTAGTTAAGTCAACAGCAGGCAGAAGACTAACTCATCGAGCATATTCTACAAACGGATAAGTATTTTTTTGTTGATGTTTTTTCTCATACTTTTCATTTTCGTTCTGTATCTCTATTTTTTTTTCTTTAAATTGTCATGGGTCGAGCTGTCAGGTGCATTTGTAGCAAGTGCATGTATACTTAAATTCTTTGAAGAAAACATTTTTTACGACTGTGACACCGGAACAGGCAACAAAACTGTCCTCATCAATAAATGCCTGGGCACGAAAAAAATCATTAAGAAGAAAATGTAAAAGGTAAAGGACAAGGCAAAGATGAGGTAATGACATACAACAGGAAAAGGACAGGCTGAACGAATAATCGAAGAACCGCGGACCTAGAGATATCGCCGGATTTGGCCCTGTAATGACGATAGATCCGTGTTATGAAGGAAGATAGGTTATAAGAATTTGGAAAGAGAGAAGGAGGAAGAAAGGTCCAGAGTCCGGAGGTGTATGGGAAGAAGCAGTCGCTGCACCGACCACTCTGCGAGCTGCAAATCTCCACACAGTCCTTGTGAGATGAGGCAGCTTGGCGAGTGTTAAACGGCCTTGGCAATGGTGGAGGTATGCAACTTGCCAATTCATCAGAGCAGTGATGAAAGTAGTAGTGATAGAAAATATAAAGGGATGATACCTTACGGCGACGAGAAAGAGAATCCGGATTTAAGTAAGAAATTTTTATTAATGAGTCTGACTGCCTTAGATTCAATCCTATAAAGGATATATATATATATATATATATATATATATATATATATATATATATATATATATATATATATATATATATATATATATATATATATATATATATATATATATATATATATATATATATATATATATGAAGCACACCAGATGTGTGTCGTCAGAAACACTGGAAGGTTTATTGATCACAAATAATACAAGAACATTGACGTATGTATATCCTATAGTGCAAATCTACGACAGGGAAAAGGTTAAAGACAAATCCCAAGCAGGAAAACGGCCTTGCATTGTGGTGATTGTAGGATCTAATGATATGTATCAGAAGAGGGATGCTTCACAGGATGTTACTGAGAAGTACAGAGAGCTGATAGGCACAGTGAAGAATAGATTTCATAATATTTTATTTATTGGCACTCTCCCTCGACATTATAAGTCATTTTATGAGCAATATGTATTAATGTGAGGGTACAGCAGATGTGTAAGAATGCAAATATAGGCTTTATTGACACTTAGACAGAATGCAAGTTAAATAAGAATATATTCCACAGAGATGGCATACATCTCAATAATATAGGATCTAAACATCTTATTACAGAGCATATACATATACAACTTAAGAAAAAAATTTAAATGAGCCAGATAAACAGGTAATTTGTTGTATTACAAACACAACGAGTAGTTTTCAAAGTCAAACCCAGGTAAATCTCGGGTTAATCCCGAGGTAAATCAAGTAAAAATGATTTCGTGACTTCTTTTCCTCCGGGTCGTCCAAACCGACCTAAGTTTAATGCCTCAGGTCATCCAAACCGACAAATGGCAATACTGATAGCGATCGTTTAACCCAGGACCTTTATCTAGTTGAGAGCTTAATTCAAGTGAGCCCCCAGGCAATAAATACTTCAAATACCATTAAAGGATTATATTTTAACATTCCAACAATTAAGAGAAATATCAGCGAACTAAAGGCTATTACTAACACCTAATATTTTAACATAATAGCATTAACAGAAACTTTCATGAACACAGAAGAAATAGATTTAATCGAAGAGTACAAACTAACTGGTTTTGAATTATTCAACAGAGACATAATGGGCAGAAGATATAGGGATGTGGCACTGTATTGCAGAAACTCTCTTCACACAAGCGAGATTAACACGACTCTGAACAAAAGTGTTAAGGATCTGAATATACAAATATCTAAAATTTAAAAAACAAAATCAATGTATGCATAGTATATAAACGGCCTTTACAGGTACAGGAAACAGACTTAATAATGTATGATAGCTTGCAACGTATAGTCTCAAAAAATGATGCAATCATTTTGGGTGATTTTAAACTGTACCTGAAATAAATAGGCACACGACCACTCACATGTCGAAAGAGAATCAGGTAGACCAAATAAATTCGTAGAAGACAATTTTCTGTTTTAGTATATAAATGAACCGACACGAGAAAAGAATATTTTAGACTTCATATTTTCCAATGACGAATATCTCATTCCAAATATAGAGGTCCGTGAAAAGTGAGGGATGAGAGATGAAAACTTGGTTAAATTTGAAGTTAACAATACAGTCAGTATATCCAAAGAAAACTTGTACGTGCCAGACTTTGGTAACGCTAAATTTGATAGACTGAGATGTGCGTTAAATGATATAACATTACAAGGCTATGTGGGCGAACCTCAAAGATCAGAGCTTATTCTAACAAAAGAAGTTTCAATCTATTTGTTTGTTTGTAATATAAATGTAGTCGAAACAAACAGAACGAAATGGTATGACACGAACATAACAAAACAAAACAAAAGAGATACGCGTCATAAATTGACAATATAAACTTAAAAAGAATATATAACTTTGACCCACAATATTACTGAACAGCATAACACAACGAAAAAGAAAAATTTGGCAAGGCAAGTGAAAAAGTGAAATTAAAATAGCTAACGATTGTAAGAGAAACCCAAATAATTTTCATAGAAACATTAATAAAAGAAAGCAAATAAAAAGTGGAATAGGATCATATATTAACGAAGGAGGCGATAGTGTAAGAGCCAATAAAGAGATAGCCACAACATTAAACGATTATTTAAGATTTTTTTTTTTCACAAAAATTATCAGTAGAATTAACAAAACACCGCTGAAGTAATTAAGTCTCAGCATGAAATTCCCAATCTCGTCGTCTCAGAGAAACAAGTGCTAGAGAAAAAAAAAAGAGAAAATGTAAGTTAACAAATGCCTTATACCTGTTAATTTATACCTCTGAATATGATAAAATATATATATATATATATATATATATATATATATATATATATATATATATATATATATATATATATATATATATATATATATATATAATATAAGAACAAGTAGCGAGACCTCTCACTGATTTTTTTTGTTAAGCAAAAAACAATCAGAAAATTATAAATCTATCAGCTTGACCTCGGTTGCATATAAAATTCTGGATTCAATCATAAAAGACAAAGTATCAAATTTTCTAGAACATAATCTGATCATTACTACACTACACGGATTCAGTAAAAATAAATCATACCTGGAAAATCTACGAGAAATTTACCATAAGCTATTTCACCAAGACGATAGTAAAAAAAATTATTGAATGCAATCTACTTATATTTTCAAAAAGCATTTGATAAGGTGCCCTATGATAGGTTGATGATTAAAGCCAGGGCATTGGGAATAACTGAAAATATATCCAAGTTTTCGATAATAATGGAATAATAATGGAAGACGATAGATTAAAACTGCAGGACGACCAAAACAAAATCTCTGACTGGTCAGATAAATGGTACATGCTCTTTAGTGCAAACAAATGTCAGATTTTACAAATCAGGAGCTTCAACAATAATTACGTCTACATTATAAAGGGACATCAAATAAAACGGGAACCTATTGTTAAAGATCTTGGAATAATAGTCTCAGATAATATTAAATTCTCACACCAATGTAATGAGGCATCCAAGAAAACCAGTAGAGTGCTTGAATTCTTAAAAAGAAATTTCATATGTAAAAGTAAAGAGATCATATTGTCACTACATAACAGTCTTGTCAGAACACATCTTGAAAATGCAGTACAATTTTTGGACCCGCCCTTAAGCAAAGACATAGACAAATTGGAGTCTGTACAAAGAAGGGTCATGAAATTATATCCATCTAATCGCAATAAGTCCTACAAAGAAAGATTGTTAGAACTCGATTTGTTCTCGTTTGTCAAGAGATGACTGAGAGGGAAATAAATCGAATGCATCAAAATTCTCAAGGAATTTACTAATGTACCGCCCGAATGTCTGTTTACATTAGCACCAAATCTTCCAACACGAGGAAATGATTTGATACTGAGAGGATATTATTTATATATTTATTGACAAAATATTACAAAAGTACTACTAGTCTATCTATCTAACTCCAAATATTCTTTTACGAACAATGTTGTTGATAAATGGAACAGTCTCCCAGAACACGTTCTTAATATCACTTTATTAATATGTTCAAAAGTAGGACAGAC
>JAXCGZ010024201.1:7500-12328 GCA_037179515.1 Halocaridina rubra | reverse complement strand
AATGTTGAGTGACTGTTCACACACATCATTCTCATATGCATGTATATGACAAATTTCGGCAAAAGAAGCTAGATCCTTTGTCGTGCAAGAATATCTTATATCTCTAAAAGGTCTCTTTCTCTCTCTCTCTCTCTCTCTGTATATATATATATATATATATATATATATATATATATATATATATATATATATATATATATATATATATATATATATATATATATATATATATATATATATATATATATAGCTATCTGTTTCTTTCTCTCTGTCTATCTATCTATCTATCTATCTCTCTCTCTCTCTCTCTCTCTCTCTCTCTCTCTCTCTCTCTCTCTCTCTCTCTCTCTCTCTCTCTCTCTCTCTCTCTCTCTTTGAAAGCTTCAATTCTGCCGGATGTGATAGTCTTCTATCGACTAAATCGAAAAGCTGACCTTTCTCTAGCCTTAGTTATTTAATGAACTGAAATCAGTGCAGTGATAATTTTTTTTTATTTCAGTGAATCAAAGTAACAGAGACAGAGAAACACTTGCACTCTTCCGGAAAGCAATATCTCAAACATATTACTGCTAAGCAAATACTTATATGAGAGGCTACAGCGCTTTCTTATGAATGTACATTAAGATTACAAATTTATATTCTAATGAATATATGTTAGGCAAATATAGATGCATAAATATTTTTTTTTTTACAGAAAGGAAAGATTGAAGTAACGGAACGTTGAGGATACAAGGAATAATAGTAACTGACGTAGTATTTTTCCCAATGATTGCCTCCATGGAAGCTCCTGTAATGCTGTAATCGAGTGCCAGGACCTATAAGGACTTCCCAAATGAAAACACAATTGCTCACTAATGGATCATATCTGGACCACAAATCTTGAAGACAACATAAGTAATTACATAGTGTACACTGACATAACAGATCATTTCGCAGTATACTCCCAGTTTAAAAATGAAGAACATAAATTTGATGCATATGTAGAGGAAAAAGACATTACTCTGATGATAACATAGCTAAATTTACTAGAGATATATCACATGAAAAATGGCAACATTTCATTGACCTAAATAATGCAAATGAAGCTTTTAATAAATTTCACTGTACATTTAGAGATAAATTTCTAGACTGCCTTCCCCTAAGAAAATCTACTGTAAATAATTAAAACAACAGATGCCCACACTTCACTGCAGGATTAAAAAATAGTATCAAAGAAAAACACCGATTAGAAAGGCTTGCATCATAATGGCCTTTGTCTTTTGGAACCAGATATAAAGCTTACTGGAACAAATTAGTAACACTACTCCGAGCTGTAAAAAATAGATATTTTCAGGATAAGCTTAAGAAGGAACAAGGAAACAGCAAGTCCACCTGGAATACAATAAACAGCCTAATGGGATAAAAACAAATTAATCATTCAAAGGAAATCAAATTAAAAAATGATAATGACCACACTGCTAATATCTTTAATAATAATTTCTTAACTATAGCACAACCAACTCAGGAACAACAAAATGTGCAACAAAGCTCACACCGACAGTTTCTTAATAATCCACCAGACTTTTCGTTTTACTTGCATCCTGTAACAAGGGAGGAAGTCACTAAATATATAAAAACCTTCAAAACTACTCCAGGTCACTGCCCATTACATTGGTACCCCACTTACCCACATAATCAATCTATGTTTTCAGCAAGGATATTTTCCAGACACACTAAAAAGTGCTAAAGTAATACCTATTTTTAAGTCAGGCACTGTAGATGATGAAAATAACTATAGACCTATATCTATCTTACCGTCTTTAAGTAAAGTGTTTGAAAAAGCGATTGTTCACAGACTTAAGAATTCCTTGAAAATTTCAACCTATTATCCGAAAATCAATACGGATTCCGTAATAATAAGACCACTGAAAAAGCAATAATGAACTTTACAAGTGATGTTTATCAAAATTTGGAAAATAAAAACTTTGTTGCAGGGGTTTTCCTAGACTTTTCCAAAGCATTTGACTCATTAGACCATGATATACTAATAGAAAAACTAACTTGTGTGGGTATTAGGGGAACACATTACTGTTATTTAAGAGCTACTTGAAAAAATAGAAAACAAGCCGTATATTGTAATGGGAAAGCATCTTTGTTGCAAACTATTGATAGGGGAGTACCACAGGGATCAATACTGGGCCCATTGTTATTTTTATTTTATATAAATGATATTTCCAATGTTAGTAATAAATTCAAATATATTCTTTATGCAGATGACACCAACCTTCTCTTGCATGATAATAACCTTGACCACCTGCATTCTGATTTAAAGAGTGAACTCGAAAAAATTAACAACTGGGTCTCTGTTAATAAATTAAAGCTAAATGTTTCCAAAACTGACTTATTTCAAAATAGATCTGTAGTACACAATATTGGTCAAGTTAATATGAATGGGTATGAAGTTAAAGGAGTTGCTTGTAAGAAATTTTTGGAAGTAATTATTGATGAAAATTTAAGTTGGAATTATCATATTCAATCTGTCTGCTCAAAACTGTCCAAGACGTGTGGAATTTTATATAAAATTCACCATAACCTAACAAATGAGGCCTTAAAAAGCATATACTATTCCCTGTGTTATCCTCATATTATATACTGTTTGTCCATCTGGGGTTGTACTTGGCCGTCAGTTGTAAGGGATGTATTTGTAACTCAGAAAAGACTGATCAGAACTATTACATATAGTGGAAAATATGACTCAACTTCCTCTTTATTCAAGGAGCTAAACTTGCTTAAATTTAATTACTTGATACAGTATTTCTGTCTTATTATTAAACATAGTGATGTTAATGATAACATAAAATTATTTAGATTTAATCAACACAACCATGGAACCAGAGGTAACTATATAAATTTGATATGTCCACAGCTGAGAACAAACTTGTACAAATTTTCTATTCATTGTTTAGGCCCAAAATATTGGAATGCATTACCAGAAGATTTAAAAGCACTAACTGGCACAACTTTATTTAAAAAGAAACTCAAACAGCATTTATTTACTAGGCAAAATCAAGCAGCTGTTGATTAATAATTAATACAGTATTGGTGTATCATTATGTCCAGGTTAAGGTCAGGCTACTGTTTTGTTTTATTACAAGATAAGTATGAGATTGCTATATTGGAGCTTTTGTTAACTATTGCCGTCATACTTTAATTTATGTGAAATGTATATTAAACTGCCTGCCAAGGAGCTCTTGCTCAGCAGGCTAGTGCCTCTGAATATAATGTACATATTTATTCCTGTATGTATACTAAATATTTGGCAATAAAATCTATTTGCATTATGGTTTCAGCATATAAATATTAACATAAAAATATATACATTCAAAAAAACACATTGACGAGGTATTGTACCCCGGTTGAATACAAGGTACTAGATATGTAAAGTTACGGAGAAAATTTAATGCAAATATACAAATACAAAATAACTAGCTACAATATGTCCTTATTCTATTACATAAACCACCGACATTATTGAGGAATATTTGTATACATTATAAGTCAGGTTAATATTGATATTTTATTACGGACCGCAAAGCTTAGAGAATAGTATTATTACATTATCTCTCTCTCTCTCTCTCTCTCTCTCTCTCTCTCTCTCTCTCTCTCTCTCTCTCTCTCTCTCTCTCTCTCTCTCTCTCTCGGCGTATGACTATTATAATTATTCATTATATCCCTGATATGCAATACTATTTAAATATTCAATATCTTCCTAGTATAACAAGCCTCTGATGTAAAGCTTTCACTCCCTCTAAATGTATTTAGTGATATTGATTATTAATTATTTATTATTAATCATAAACCAAGCTTATTTAATGCATCGTCTCTATAAGATCGTGATGTCATACAACATTTTACGTAGAGAAACCAACATCATTAGGAAAATAGAATGAATTATGTAGAGTATATTTAATGGACACAAGCTAAGATATATCAAGTAAAAGGTAATACTATATACAAAGATATGAGATGAAATGATTATATTGAGATGAATAAAGCATTAACATATAAACAATGGAAAAAATTAACTAACCTGATTAAGAACTGGGTTTTTTATTTTGATGGACATTAATTCAGCTATTCTAAGTCAATAAAGACTGGGTAGTTATATATATATATATATATATATATATATATATATATATATATATATATATATTATATATATATATATATATATATATATATATATATATATATATATATATATATATATATTAAGAAAACTGTTACAGGTATAAACACTATTTATAATACCAGGATTCAGAGACCTTACCAGCTGATTCTTCGTTCGTGCAATGACTCCTATGGAAAAAAAAATGTGTAATGCTTCTCCCTATCCCCAGTGATTGGACAAATACTTGTATAATATAAAGCAAGGTACTAAATATAAACAGATATAAACAGATATAAAGATGTATGCGTTGCAGTGCGATATCTAATACAGTCTCTTAAAATAAGTTAATTGTTCTTGATTTTGACTTTGAGTGCAGCCAATCTTATCTAATTACGAATACATGTATCACATCCCAGATATTAATCACAATATGTCACACTTATGGCAATATCAATTTACATCAGACTCTGGAACTCTCTCCCTCCTTCTGTTTTTCCTAATTCTTATGTTATGACCTTTCATCCTTCAAAAAGCAGATCTATCGTCATCTCAGAGCCTAGTCCTCCATATCTCTGGGTCCTCTGTACTTAGACTGTTTTTTTCTGTCTGTCGTTTTCCCTTTTGTGACATTACCTCATCTCTGCCTTGCTCTTAACCTTTTTCTTTTCCTTCGGC
>JAXCGZ010024201.1:0-2500 GCA_037179515.1 Halocaridina rubra | reverse complement strand
TGAAGTATTGAATTTCATTAGCCACTTTTCTGACCACTCATGCAGATTATTTAGATCCTCCTGAAGTTCTCTACCATTGTTCTCGTTTTTTACTTTCTTCACAATCTTTGCATCACCTGCAAACATATTCATGAATGAATTTACAGACTCTGGTAGGTCATTTACATATACAAGGAACAAAAGTGGCCTTAAAACTGAACCCTGTGGAACTCCACTACTAACTCTTCTCCATTCAGACACTGAGTGTCTTACTCTAACCCTCTGTTCCCTTCCTTCTAAGTAAGTTTTTATCAATTCCAAAACATTCCCACCTATTCTAGCCATTGATTGCAGCTTCCTAATAAGTCTCCCATGTGGAACAGTGTCAAACGCTTTCTGGAAGTCTAGGAATATGCAGTCTGCCCAGCCTTCTCTTTCCTGTAAGATTTGGCTTACCTCATCATAAAATTCTAATAAGTTTGTTACTGTTGATCTACCTTCTCTGAAGCCATGTTGCCGCACTGACAAAAAGTTGAAGGATTCCAAGTGAAGAGAGATATGTTTCCTTAGTAGTTTCTCCATAACTTTGCAAACTATGCTGGTCAAGGAAACTGGTCTATAGTTTAGAGGTGTATATCTCCTTCCCTTTTTGAAGATAGGTATCACATTTGCTTGTTTCCAGCATCTTGGAATCTCCCCCGACTCCAGTGACTCCTTAAATATGATACTTAGTGCCACTGATATTGTGTTTGCGCATTTTTTAAGCACATGAGGGGATATGTCATCAGGACCTGTAGCTTTATGAACATCTAAATCCATCAGCGCTTTGCATACCTATGTGGCTGTAAGGTTGATGTTCTCTAATACCGGCCCTTGAGCTTCTATCACTGCAATCTGAGTGGGTGGGGTATTTTCTACTGTAAATACTGACTGAAACTCCTTGTTCAATTCTTTGCAGATCTCTTCATCCGTCTCAGTGATGCTTCCATCCGCTCTCTCTAGCCTTAAAACCTGTTCTTTTACCTTCAGTTTTCCTCTGATAAAGCTGTGGAAAAGCTTGAGATTTTCTTTAGCCTTCCTGGTGATGTCTCTCTCATAGTCTCTCTCTGCCTCTCTCCTTTTACTTAGGTAGTCATTTCTTGCTCTTTTGTAGGTTTGCCAGGCATTTATGTTTTTTCTCCTCCTATACCTTTTCCAGCATTTGTCTCTCCACTCCTTAGCTCTTTTACACCCATTATCGAACCATTTCTCTCTGGCATGAATTACACCTACTTTGGTGACAGGTATGCAGCAATCTACTATCTTCCCATATTTCTCACAAAAGATGTCATACATTTCTTGTACAGATTTGTTGTAAAATAAGGTTCTCCAGTCAAGAACTGCAAAAAGCTCATTCATTTTAAATATGGGAAGATAGTAGATTGCTGCATACCTGTCACCAAAGTAGGTGTAATTCATGCCAGAGAGAAATGGTTCGATAATGGGTGTAAAAGTGCTCAGAAAAGTGGCTAATGAAATTCAATACTTCAGAATGTAAGGTAATGAGAATGGGTACAAGTGCAAGAAGACCCAAGCTTGACTACTCGGTGGCTGGAGTACAACTTCAAGAGACAGAAAATGAGAGAGATCTAGGAGTAAACATACTGGCAGATTTGTCTCCAGAAATACATATAAATGGCATAATAAGGGCAGCATATGCATTCTTATCAAATGTAAGGGTAGCCTTCAGGCACATGGACAAGGAAATGTTCAGAAATATTTATGTAACCTATGTGAGGCCAAAACTCGAATATGCAGCCCTCTTTTGGAATCCGCACTTGAAAAAGCACATAGCTAAGCTAGAAAAAGTTCAAAGACATGCCACGAAACTGGTGCCAGAAATACGCACTCTCAGTTATGATGAGAGGCTGAGGGAATTAGACTTACCATCACTCGAAGCTAGAAGAGTGAGGAGGGATATGGTGACAGTCTTTAAATTCCTTCATGGTTATGTTAGAGTGGATAGGGATCGATATTTTGATATGGCTGGCTCTAGAACTAGAGGTCATAGTTTGAAGCTTCGTAAGAAAACTTCTTTGCAGGATGTAAGAAAATACTTTTTCAGTATAAGAGTAGTTGATAATTGGAATTCGCTAAGCGAGGAGGTAGTTAATGCTATCTCAATCCATAGTTTTAAGGACAGGTATGATAAGTATCACTAAGTATAAAATGTAACCGATGAGGAGACGGGAAGATACGAGCTTTGGGCTCTTTCCCGTAAACACAATTAGGTAATCACAATTAGGTAATCACACACACACACACACACACACACACATATATATATATATATATATATATATATATATATATATATATATATATATATATATATATATATATATATATATATATATATATATATATATATATATATATATATATATATATATATATATATATATATATATATATATATATATATATATATATATATATATATATATATATATATATATATATATATATATATATATATATA
>JAXCGZ010024200.1:5000-12380 GCA_037179515.1 Halocaridina rubra | reverse complement strand
TCCAGCGCTCCCTCTATTGCCAGAAGGGGCACACTTATCAAAAATGTTCAGCAGAGACTGCTGGGCCCATCACAACAACTCCTCGGTCCCGGACTTGCTCACGATGTGGCACAGTCACTGAAAATATGTGGGAGCATAGCTGTTCCCAGCAGAATGAAGATAGTATCACCTCGGAGAGCCAAGATACAGGATCTGCCGAGGGTGAATTATTACTGACAACTACAGATGAAGCAGTTCAGGTACAAATTGTAGCAGTGAAGGAACAAATCACTGCAGTGAATGAACAAATTGTAACAGTGAATGAACAAACTATCAGAGATAACGACCGAGAACTACAGTGCAAAAATAACTCCTATGAAAAGATGCTCAAAAACTTAAAAGAGCAAGTAGCTACATTAATGATTCAGCTTGAAAACATGACAAATGAATCATTTAAGGTTTGTCCTATATCATCTCAAAATGATAATGGCAGTGACAAGGAAATAGCTCAAAGAACCCGAATAACACGAGCTGCTAAAGTCAAAGGTAAAGCCCTCATACTTGAACAGGTAAAATTCCTTAACACTGCAGATAATTAGATGCAGATATCACTCTCCCAACTTTCTATTCTTTAATTTTTTTTTCTTTCCTTCTAATTAATCACACCCTTCTTACTACAATGAACCTGTCTCTTATCTCTATGTCATACCTTTTCTTCATAAATAGATATGTGTGTGTGTGTGCATGTGCATGCATATATAAGGAGATTCTCATGTATGTAGGTATGTGGGTGTATGTGTATATGTATATGTGATTACCTAATTGTGATTACCTAATTGTGTTTACGGGAAAGAGCCCAAAGCTCGTATCTTCCCGTCTCCTGATCGGTTCCATTTTTAGACTTAGTGATACTTATCATACCTGTCCTTAAAACTATGGATTGAGGTAGCATTAACTACCTCCTCGCTTAGCGAATTCCAATTATCAACTACTCTTACACTGAAAAAGTATTTCCTTACATCCTGCAAACAAGTTTTCTTCCGAAGCTTCAAACTATGACCTCTAGTTCTAGAGCCAGCCATATCGAAATATCGATCCCTATCCACTCTATCATAACCATGAAGGAATTTAAAAGACTGTCACCATATCCCCCCTTACTCTTCTAGCTTCGAGTGATGGCAAGTCTAATTCCCTCAGCCTCTCATCATAACCGAGATTGCGTATTTCTGGCACCAGTTTCGTGGCATGTATATGCATATACGTGTGTCTATCACTATTCCTATAGCTGTTGGTGTGAATACTGTTGTGACACTAGTGATTGTTATTATAATCATTAACTTCATGATTATTACTATAATTAGGTATTTTCATGTGTGCATGTGTGTGTGTGCATGTGTCTGCATATATATATGCAGGTATGTGCACATATATATGTGCATGCTTGTATGTGTGAATCATCATTCTCATAACAGTTACCATAACTGCTGTTGTGACACTGGTGATTGTTACTGTACTCATTACTTTTGTGATTATTACTGTAATTCTTGTTATCAAGGCCCTAATTATGCGTTCTGATCTTTTCATGCATTACAAAATCTTAACTTTCAATATTCATTCTTTGAAGAAAAGATTTGTGGATATTTTGCACTATGTTAAAAAAGAGAAACCAACATTTGTATGTCTGCAAGAAAGTTTGCACTCTCATCAGTTGTGCAACATAAGAGGCTATTCCAAATATTCGCTTGATAGTAAGCAAGGCCTCACCACTTATATTAGTAACTGCATTCCCCATCAGTTAATCGAAACCAGCACTAATCCAAGTAATGATGGTGAGGATAACAAGAATGTCACATATATGCTTTTCAATATAAATGTCAAAACCAATCCTTTTTATGTTTGTAATACATATATTGGAACTGATGCCTTTAATGAAGCAAAATTACCACATCCCCTTATGTATGAGAACATTATATTCGCTGGAGATTTTAATGCAAGGCACAAAGAATTTGCAGAAACATCTGATAACATCTGTAATTACAATGGCAGACGGCTCTATGAGTTTATTAGTGATAACAATTTTACCTTACTAGGACCACGTTTGCGTACCCACCTTAGAGGTGGTAGACTAGACTACATATTTTATCATGGTTTAGAATATGGGAAAGACTTTACTTGCAGAAGAATAGACGATCTATTGTCTGACCATTTTGCACTTGAGAGCACATTCCTACTCGATTCCGGCATTTGTCAAGCACATAAACGAAAGCAGATAAATATTCCTATTGAATTCGTTGCCCCTTTTCGCTCTTTTATGGCTTCTACATTTGAAAATATAGATATTCAGACCATTACAGGCCAAGAAATCTATGATCTCTTAATAGAACGGATATATTTATTCCATAGTACTTACATACACAAGCCTAAACACAAGGCAATCAAGAAGAAAAACAATTGGACAGAAGATAACAAGCTAAACACATTTAAAAAACAGGTAGACAGTGCAGTTGATATGTATAAAAGGGACAACAATGCAACCACTCTTGAAAATCTGCTACTTACTCTACGAGAGTACCGTGAGCTTAAAAGTGATGTCCGAACTAAGCACTTTCAAAACTTCCTACAGTCTATCAATGCTCATACGAGTAGTTCTAAAATCTGGCAGTCAATTAATGCTCTGGTTGGCAAAAACATCAGTGTGTCACAAACAAATGATTCCCAAACTCTTGCTGAAGAACTTCTCTTACAATACTCTAAGACATCTTCCTTTGAAAACCTTCCTTGCGATATTCAACAACGATTAAGAAATCTTGACTTTGAAAGAATGATGAACATAGAATTATCCTGTGCAAGAACAATGGAAGAGGACAGATTCATTGACTACATAACCAAAAATGAGTTGGACTTTGCTCTCTCCCATGGGAAGAGCACCTCTCCGGGTGAGGATGGCATTACGTACCAAGTAATCCGAGATCTTAATGATGATATTTGTAATGGTATTAATCCAATTCAGTTTTTATTCAGCACTATTTATAATGAGGGCACATTTCCAGAACAATGGAAAAAAAGCATTATTATTCCAATTCCAAAAAAAGAAAGTACAAAATTAAGACCTATCTCTCTGACATCCTGCTTCTGCAAAGCCTTTGAGAGAGTCATTCTTAACAGACTTGATTTCACACTCGAGGGAAAATTATCAAATAATTTGTATGGATTTATGAAAGGAAAAAGTACCAAAGACTGTTTTGTAGAATTTATGAATGTTGAGCACTGCTCTGAAGTCACTGTTTTTCTAGATTTGCAAAATGCCTTTGATATTGCAAATAGAACCGTTATTTTGGATCATTTAGCAACTTTAGGGGTCAAAGGTAAACTACTGCAACTAATTAGATGCTACCTAAGTAGTCGAACCTCTAAAGTGTACTATAAAGGATATCTTACTTCCAGCGAAAAGGAATTTACACTGGGAACTCCTCAGGGAGGAGTTCTGTCTCCCCTTCTCTTTAACATCTTAATGGATAAGCTTCTCAAGTCTCTCAGACTACCAAATGATGAATGCACCATCATATGTTATGCAGACGACATATGTATAAGGGCACCTTCTGCCAATGATATGCAAATAATACTTAATGACTTTTCTCAAGTATCAAAAGACATTGGTCTTGTCATTTCAACTCCAAAAACAAAGTACTTTTCCAGTATCTCGCAAGAGCCTCACCTTGTATTAAGCAATCAAATGGTTAAGGTGTGCGAAAATCACAAATATTTGGGAATACCAGTTCCTTCTCCCCCTCACACAGAGTATGTCAAAGATTTGTGTGAAAGACTGCAACAGAGACTCAGACCGTTAAAGCGTCTTGCCAATAGGGTATCTGGTGTTGGAATTAACATATGCCGAACTTTCTATCTCGCATATGTCAGGTCATTAGTCGACTATCACACCCTGCAGCTCTGTACTATGACTACCTCTATCTTAAGACCCCTAGAAAAAATTCAGAACAAAGCTATGAGGATTATTCTTGGCTGCCCTATGAGCACCAGAATTATAAATATGCAACATGAATTAAACCTCCCACCTTTGATAGAACATATCAAACAGTCAGCTGTGATATTTGGAGTTAAACTAGCGAAATCAGCTCAGCCTCATCCATGTAATGCTGGTCATTTGCAAGGGCCGCAGTCAGCGCCAACAATCATTAAATCACTAATAAAAAGTAACATACAGTATGAAAGACAAATTCACCCCAAAGTATTTAAGCTTATAACCAATGAGACAAAAAAACATAATGTAACACTCTTTACTGAGAGTGGTCCTGAACGATTAATAAATCCTTGCAAGAGGATTGGGCCAGAAATTCTCTTTCCAATATTATCATCTGGTCCGAATGTTGCTCCAATTATTAAAAAACATCAATGGTTAGATGAAATTGAAGCCTTTATTGAAACTAGTTTCCCAACTAACAATGAAACACTCTGCATTTACACTGATGGGTCTCACACAAGCAGTGCAGGAGGGTCTGGGTGCAGCATTGTAGTTTATGAAAATTTTGAAGGGCAGCAAATATTTGACAAAGCACTGAGTATGCCAAAATGGTCATCAATCACCGAATGTGAAATTGTTGGTCTAAAACTTGCTATTGAACATGTTCTCAGTGCTAGGAGAAATGCTATCATACTCTGTGACTCGCAGAGTGCGCTTCTGTCACTGAGATCATTAAAAAGCTCCTACAAAACTCACATGGCTGAAATTCAAGAGGCTCTTATTGATTGCACAAAACTTAAACTCCAAGTTAAGTTTTCATGGGTACCCTCCCATGTTGGGATAGTAGGTAATGAAAAGGCTGACAGGCTGGCAAAAATGGCAACTGAGAGTTCAGTGTCTGAATCTATAACCACACTGACTCAGTTTAAAACAATGTTGTATAATGAGATTATGGAAGAGCAAGAACTTTCTACACTCACACAACATGTAAGCAGCTGTTCGATCCAACATTATGAAAACTTCAGAAGGCTGAGACACAAATACAGCATGGGTAAAATGCTTACAGGTGACTGTGATAGAGTTGCTGCCCGTATAAGACTTGGTTATAGAAATATATGGGAGGTGAATTGCGAGAAAACTGGTAGAAAACACCCAGAACACTCAAAATGCCATTTATGTGAGTGTGAAGGGGGCAACAATTTAGTACACTACATTGCAGAGTGCACAAAGCTTAAGGACTTCAGACCTCTTGGCCTGAGCTACTTTGAACTTTGTGTGCACTTTTGCAACCCAGAGAACTTATATCCTGTACTTAGTGTATACCCAACGTTGAAAATGTAATTCTTTTACCCTCTTCTCCGTCTACATCTTTTCCCACATTTATGTGGGGTCGATGTTTCTGGTCAGTTTTCTCCATTTATTTCTGTCCCATACCTCATCACCCAACAAACCTTTAGACCTCAGATCATCATTGATGCAATCCATCCACCTACGCTTTGGTCTCCCTCTCCTTCTACCCTGTATATCCATTTCCATCACCCTCCTCCCAACATACTGTTCATCCCTTCTAACGACATGACCATACCATCTTAGTCTACTTTCTTGTATATTATCTGATATTTCTATAACTTTTGAAAAAAAAAAAAAAAAAAAAAAGAGAGAGAGAGAGAGAGGGGTGGAGGGAATACCTTCTCTCTCTCTCTCTCTCTCTCTCTCTCTCTCTCTCTCTCTCTCTCTCTCTCTCTCTCTCTCTCTCTCTCTCTCTCTCTCTCTCTCTCCATATGCCTTTTTATATACATAAGCCACTTTTCCCCTTATAAGGTGAGTGGCTGAGTAAAGGAACAATGCTCTGACTTTCTGGGAAGAGAAAGTACAGAGAAGGGTTCTTTCATTCCCTTCGCTCCGCCCCACTTAGTCTACTCTTACGACACGCAGGGGAACATGGAGGAAGTATTCTAACCCCCTCCCTCAAGAGCTCATATGTATGTATATGTGTGTACATGTGTGCATGTATGTGTATATGTATATGTATGTGTATATGTATTTATATGTATATATGTATGTATATGTGTATATGTATATGTATGTGCATGTCTATATGTATCAATAATTACTACTTTTGATTCATAACTCTATCTATATACAAAAGCTGTAGTAATGATGATGGTAATAATAATAATAATAATAATAATAATAATAATAATAATAATAATAATAATAATAATAATAATAATAATAATAATAATAATAATAATAGTAATAATAATAATGATAATAATAATAATAATGATAATAATAATAATAATGATGATAATAATAATCATGATGGTGGTAGCAATGGTTGTGATAATAGTGATAATGGATTAATTGACGTAATTCTCTCTCACGTACATAATTTGAAGGGTGGAGAAGGGGAAAGGCTTTCAGTCTTTCTCTTTCTTTTCCTTCCAAATTTATCCTCCATTATATGGCACTGTGTTTATGTGTATGTATGTATGTATGTTCAGGTTTATATGTGTACGTATATGCAATTAAGTACATGCACTTTCCTCTGTTGTGTTACCCTCAGATGACAATGATGTGTATGAGTATGCATGGATGTGTCTTTATCTGTAGTAAGGACGAATAACTCCTTTTGCTGAAATGAATACCACAAATTCTCTCTCTCTCTCTCTCTCTCTCTCTCTCTCTCTCTCTCTCTCTCTCTCTCTCTCTCTCTCTCTCTCTCTCTCTCTCTCTCCTCTCTCTCTCTCTCTCTCTCTCTCTCTCCTTGATATGTATGGCTATGAAGCCCCAGTGGTGTTTCTATTGCTCATCTAATTAATGCATGCATGTATATATATATATATATATATATATATATATATATATATATATATATATATATATATATATATATATTGTGTGTGTGTATGTATGTGTGTGTATATATATATGTATGTACCTACTTATTATTCTAACCTGAAAATTGTTATTCTATATCTGCTTCAAATTGTCTGCAGTAGTACTGTTGAAAAGTAAAAATGAATTTAAATGATAGCACTCAACAAGGGCTATTGAAAATATTGTCACAATGATTACTCTTCAAGTACTCTTCAATTATTACACTATATTTTATTATTAATTACTTGCTATGATATTTTAAATTAATTGCAAATTCTATTAGTATGTTATTTATACATAACCACATAGATTGTAATGTTATCAACTGCAATATGACTGGGAGTGCCCATGTGCACATGTCCCCATGTACAGTTATCTGAATAAATAAAAAAAAAAAAATGTACTATTGTTATAATTAACAAATCTTTTGGTGCATGCAATACTATTCAGGCTGAAAGCTGGTGAATATGTAATTATTATTATTATTATTATTATTATTATTATTATTATTATTATTATTATATTATTATTATTATTAT
>JAXCGZ010024199.1:0-12420 GCA_037179515.1 Halocaridina rubra | reverse complement strand
CTTAGTATTCATAAGCACTAGGTTCGAATCCCGGTCGGGTAAAAAATGATTCATGTTTTCACATATGTAATGTGTTTATTTGTATTTAATGGCCCGAATGAGATTGGGAATTGAATTAAATGCTAAAATGAAGCCACGAGTAATGTTGGGGAATCTGTGATATGAACATAGTGGCATTCAGTTAGAATGCATTCATTCCTAAGTGTAGCAGATATAAGCTTTAAGGTTGAATTCCTTTTAACCTTCTGTGGTGTAGTGGTAGCGCCTTGACTTAGTAATCATAAGTCATAGATTCGAATCCCGGTCGGGGTACAAAATGATTCATGTTTTCACATATGTAATGTGCTTATTTGTATTTCATGGCCCGAATGAGATTGGGAATTGAATTAAATGCTAAAATGAAGCCACGAGTGAGATTGGGGAATCTGTAATATGAACATAGTGGCATTCATTTAGAATGCGTTCATTCCTAAGTATAGCAGATATATGCTATAATTTTGGATTAATTTTAACCTTATGTTTTGTAGTTGTAGCGAATTGACTTATTAATCATAAGTCCTAGGTTCGAATCCTGGTCGGGGTAAAAAATGATTCATGTTTTCACACATGTAATGTGCTTATTTGTATTTCATGGCCCGAATGAGATTGGGAATTGAATTAAATGCTAAAATGAAGCCACAAGTGAGATTGGAGAATCTGTAATATGAACATAGTGGCATTCAGTTAGAATGCGTTCATTCCAAATTATAGCAGATATAAGCTATAAGGTTGGATTCCTTTTAACCTTCTGTGGTGTAGTGGTAGCGCCTTGACTTAGTAATCATAAGTTCTAGGTTCGAATCCCGGTCGGGGTAAAAAATGATTCAAGTTTTCACATATGTAATGTGCTTATTTGTATTTCATGGCTCGAATGAGATTGGGAATTGAATTAAATGCTAAAATGAAGCCACGAGTGAGGTTGGGGAATCTGTAATATGAACATAGTGGCATTCAGTTAGAATGCGTTCATTCCTAAGTATAGTAGATATAAGCATATAAGGTTGGATTCCTTTTAACCTTCTGTGGTGTAGTTGTTGCGCCTTGACTTAGTAATCATAAGTCCTAGGTTCAAATCATAGTTGGGGTAAAAAATGATTCATGTTTTCACATATGTAATGTGCTTATTTGTATTTCATGGCCCGAATGAGATTGGGAATTGAATTAAATGCTAAAATGAAGCCACGAGTGAGGTTGGGGAATCTGTAATATGAACATAGTGGCATTGAGTTAGAATGCGTTCATTTCTAAGTATAGCAGATATAAGCTATAAGGTTGGATTCCTTTTAACCTTCTGTGGTGTAGTTGGTAGCGCCTTGACTTAGTAATCATAATTCGTAGGTTCGAATCCCGGTCGGGGTAAATAATTATTCATGTTTTCACATATGTAATGTGCTTATTTGTAATTCATGGCCCGAATGAGATTGGGAATTGAATTAAATGCTAAAATGAAGCCACGAGTGAGGTTGGGGAATCTGTAATATGAACATAATGGCATTCAGGTAAAATGCGTTCATTTCTAAGTATAGGAGATATAAGCTATAAGGTTGGATTTCTTTTAACCTTCTGTTTTGTAGTGGTAGCGCCTTGACTTAGTAATCATAAGTCCTAGGTTCGAATCCCATTCGGGGTAAAAAATGATTCATGTTTTCACATATGTAATGTGCTTATTTGTATTTCATGGCCCGAATGAGATTTGAAATTGAATTAAATGCTAAAATGAAGCCACGAGTGAGGTTGGGGAATCTGTAATATGAACATAGTGGCATTCAGTTAGAATGCGTTCATTCCTAAGTATAGCAGATATAAGCTATAAGGTTGGATTCCTTTTAACCTTCTGTGGTGGAGTGGAAGCGCCTTGACTTAGTAATCATAAGTCCTAGGTTCGAATCCCAGTCTTGGTAAAAAATGATTCATGTTTTCACATATGTAATGTGCTTATTTGTATTTCATGGATAGAATGAGATTGGGAATTGAATTAAATGCTAAAATGAAGCCACGAGTGAGGTTGGGGAATCTGTAATATGAACATAGTGGCATTCAGTTAGAATGCGTTCATTCCTAAGTATAGCAGATATAAGCTATTGGGTTGGATTCCTTTTAACCTTCTGTTTTGCAGTGGTAGCACCTTGACTTAGTAATCATAAGTCCTAGGTTCGAATCCCGGTCGGGGTAAAAAATGATTCATATTTTCACATATGTAATGCTTATTTGTATTTTATGGCCCGAATGAGATTGGGAATTGAATTAAATGCTAAAATGAAGCCACGAGTGAGGTTGAGGAATATGTAATATTAACAAAGTGGCATTCAGTTAGAATGCCTTCATTCCTAAGCATAGCAGATATAAGCTATAAGGTTGGATTCCTTTTAACCTTCTGTGGTGTAGTGGTAGCGCCTTGACTTAGTAATCATAAGTCCTAGGTTCGAATCCCAGTCTTGGTAAAAAATTATTCATGTTTTCACATGTGTAATGTGCTTATTTGTATTTCATGGCCCGAATGAGATTGGGAATTGAATTAAATGCTAAAATGAAGCCACGAGTGAGGTTGGGGAATCTGTAATATGAACATAGTGGCATTCAGCTAGAATGCGTTCATTCCTAAGTATAGCAGATATAAACTATAAGGTTGGATTCCTTTTAACCTTCTGTGGTGTAGTGGTAGCGCCTTGACTTAGTAATCATAAGTCCTATGTTCGAATCCCGGTCGGGGTAAAAAATGATTCATGTTTTCAAATATGTAATGTGCTTATTTGTATTTCATGGCCCGAATGAGATTGGGAATTGAATTAAATGCTAAAATGAAGCCACGAGTGAGGTTGGGGAATCTGAAATATGAACATAGTGGCATTCAGTTAGAATGCGTTCATTCCTAAGTATAGCAGATGTAAGCTATAAGATTGGATTCCTTTTACACCTTCTGTGGTGTAGTGGTAGCGCCTTGACTTAGTAATCATAAGTCCTATGTTCGAATCCCAGTCGGGGTAAAAAATGATTCATGTTTTCACATATGTAATGTGCTTATTTGTATTTCATGGCCCGAATGAGATTGGGAATTGAATTAAATGCTAAAATGAAGCCACGAGTGAGGTTGGGGAATCTGTAATATAAACATAGTGGCATTCAGTTAGAATACATTCATTTCTAAGTGTAGCAGATATATGTTATAAGGTTGGATTTCTTTTAACCTTCTGTGGAGTAGTGATAGCGCCCTGACTTAGTAATCATAAGTCCTAGGTTCGAATCCCGGTCGGGGTAAAAAATGATTCATGTTTTCAAATATGTAATGTGCTTATTTGTATTTCATGGCCCGAATGAGATTTGGAATTGAATTAAATGCAAAAATGAAGCCACGAGTGAGGTTGGGAAATCTGTAATATGAACAAAGTGGCATTCAGTTAGAATGCGTTCATTCCTAAGTATAGCAGATATTATCTATAAGGTTGGATTCCTTTTAACCTTCTGTGGTCTAGTGGTAGCGCCTTGACTTAGTAATTATAAGTCCTAGGTTCGAATCCCAGTCTTGGTAAAAAATGATTCATGTTTTCACATATGTAATGTGCTTATTTGTATTTCATGGCCCGAATGAGATTGGGAATTGAATTAAATGCTAAAATGAAGCCACGAGTGAGGTTGGGGAATCTGTAATATGATCATAGTGGCATTCAGTTAGAATGAGTTCTTTCCTAACTATAGCAGATATAAACTATAAGGTTGGATTCCTTTTACACCTTCTGTGGTGTAGTGGTAGCGCTTTGCTTAGTAATCATAACTCCTACGTTTGAATCCCGGTCAGGGTAAAAAAAAATGATTCATGTTTTCACATATGTAATGTGCTTCTTTGTATTTCATGGCCCGAATGAGATTGGGAATTGAATTAAATGCTAAAATGAAGAAACGGTTGAGGCTGAGGAACCTGTAATATGAACATAGTGGCATTCAGTTAGAATGCGTTCATTCCTAAGTATAGCAGATATAAGCTATAAGGTTGGATTCCTTTTAACCTTCTGTGGTGTAGTGGTTGCGCCTTGACTTAGTAATCAT
Organism: Halocaridina rubra; assembly: GCA_037179515.1. Lineage (NCBI taxonomy): Eukaryota > Metazoa > Arthropoda > Malacostraca > Decapoda > Atyidae > Halocaridina > Halocaridina rubra. The sequence goes on along the minus strand of JAXCGZ010024199.1, from coordinate 8,340 downwards.
AAGTCCTAGTTTCGAATCCTAGTCGGGGTAAAAAAAAATGATTCATGTTTTCACATATGTAATGTGCTTATTTGTATTTCAAGGCCCGAATGAGATTGGGAATTGAAATAATGCTAAAATGAAGCCACGAGTGAGGTTGGGGAATCTGTAATATGAACATAGTGGCATTCAGTTAGAATGCGTTCATTCCTAAGTATAGCAGATATAAGCTATAAGGTTGGATTCATTTTAACCTTCTGTGGTGTAGTGATTGCACCTTGACTTAGTAATCATAAGTCCTAGGTTCGAATCCCAGTCGGGGTAAAAAATGATTCATGTTTTCACATATATAATGTGCTTATTTGTATTTCATGGCCCGAATGAGATTGGGAATTGAATTAAATGCTAAAATGAAGCCACGAGTGAGGTTGGGGAATCTGCAATATGAACATAGTGGCATTCAGTTGGAATGCGTTCATTTCTAAGTATAGCAGATATAAGCTATAAGGTTGGATTCCTTTTAACCTTCTGTGGTGTAGTTGGTAGCGCCTTGACTTAGTAATCATAAGTCCTAGGTTCGAATCCCGGTCGGGGTAAAAAATGATTCATGTTTTCACATATGTAATGTGCTTATTTGTATTTCATGGCCCGAATGAGATCGGGAATTGAATTAAATGCTAAAATGAAGCCACGAGTGAGGTTGGGGAATCTGTAATATGAACATAGTGGCATTCAGTTAGAATGCGTTCATTTCTAAGTATAGCAGATATAAGCTATAAGGTTGGATTTCTTTTAACCTTCTGTGGTGTAATGGTAGCGCCTTGACTTAGTAATCATAAGTCCTAGGTTCGAATCCCAGTCTTGGTAAAAATTTTTTCATGTTTTCACATATGTAATGTGCTTATTTGTATTTCATGGCCCGAATGAGATTGGGAATTGAATTAAATGCTAAAATGAAGCCACGAGTGAGGTTGGGGAATCTGTAATATGAACATAGTGGCATTCAGTTAGAATACGTTCATTTCTAAGTATAGCAGATATAAGCTATAAGGTTGGATTCCTTTTAACCTTCTGTGGTGTAGTGGTAGCGCTTTGACTTAGTAATCATATTTCCTAGGTTAGAATCCCAGTCTTGGTAAAAAATGATTCGTGTTTTCACATATGTAATGTGCTTATTTTTATTTCATGGCCCGAATGAGATTTGGAATTGAATTAAATACTAAAATGAAGCCACGAGTGAGGTTGGGGAATCTGTAATATGAACATAGTGGCATTCAGTTAGAATGCGTTCATTCCTAAGTATAGCAGATATAAGCTATTGGGTTGGATTCCTTTTAATCTTCTGTGGTGTAGTGGTAGCACCTTGACTTAGTAATCATAAGTCCTATGTTCGAATCCCGATCGGGGTAAAAAATGATTCATATTTTCACATATGTAATGTGCTTATTTGTATTTTATGGCCCGAATGAGATTGGGAATTGAATTAAATGCTAAAATGAAGCCACGAGTGAGGTTGAGGAATATGTAATATGAACATAGTAGTATTCAGTTAGAATGCGTTCATTCCTAAGTATAGCAGATATAAGCTATAAGGTTGGATTCCTTTTAACCTTCTGTGGTGTAGTGGTAGTGCCTTGACTTAGTAATCATAAGTCCTAGGTTCAAATCCCAGTCTTGGTAAAAAATGATTCATGTTTTCACATATGTAATGTGCTTATTTGTATTTCATGGCCCGAATGAGATTGGGAATTGAATTAAATGCTAAAATGAAGCCACGAGTGAGGTTGGGGAATCTGTAATATGAACATAGTGGCATTCAGTTAGAATGCGTTCATTCCTAAGTATAGCAGATATAAGCTATAAGGTTGGATTCCTTTTAACCTTCTGTGGTGTAGTGGTAGCGCCTTTACTTAGTAATCATAAGTCCTATGTTCGAATCCCGGTTGGGGTAAAAAACGATTCATGTTTTCACATATGTAATGCTTATTTGTATTTCATGGCCCGAATGAGATTGGGAATTGAATTAAATGCTAAAATGAAGCCACGAGTGAGGTTGGGGAATCTGTAATATGAACATAGTGGCATTCAGTTAGAATGCGTTCATTCCTAAGTATAGCAGATATAAGCTATAAGGTTGGATTCCTTTTAACCTTCTGTGGTGTAGTGGTAGCGCCTTTACTTAGTAATCATTAGTCCTATGTTCGAATCCCGGTTGGGGTAAAAAACGACTCATGTTTTCACATATGTAATGTGCTTATTTGTATTTCATGGCCCGAATGAGATTGGGAATTGAATTAAATGCTAAAATGAAGCCTCGAGTTAGGCTAGGGAATCTGTAATATGAACATAGTGGCATTCAGTTAGAATGCGTTCATTCCTAAGTATAGCAGATATAAGCTATAAGGTTGGATTCCTTTTAACCTTCTGTGGTGTAGTGGTAGCGCCTTGACTTAGTAATCATAAGTCCTAGGTTCGAATCCCGGTCGGGGTAAAAAATGATTCATGTTTTCACATATGTAATGTGCTTATTTGTATTTCATGGCCCGAATGAGATTGGGAATTGAATTAAATGCTAAAATGAAGCCACGAGTGAGGTTGGGGAATCTGTAATATGAACATAGTGGCATTCAGTTAGAATGCGTTCATTCCTAAGTATAGCAGATATAAGCTATAAGGTTGGATTCCTTTTAACCTTCTGTGGTGTAGTGGTAGCGCCTTGACTTAGTAATCATAAGTCCTAGGTTCGAATCCCGGTCGGGGTAAAAAATGATTCATGTTTTCACATATGTAATGTGCTTATTTGTATTTCATGGCCCGAATGAGATTGGGAATTGAATTAAATGCTAAAATGAAGCCACGAGTGAGGTTGGGGAATCTGTAATATGAACATAGTGGCATTCAGTTAGAATGCATTCATTCCTAAGTATAGCAGATATAAGCTTTAAGGTTGGATTCCTTTTAACCTTCTGTGGTGTGTGGTAGCGCTTGACTTAGTAATCTAAGTCCTAGTTGAATCCCGGTCGGGTAAAAAATGATTCATGTTTTCACATATGTAATGTGCTTATTTGTATTTCATGGCCCGAATGAGATTGGGAATTGAATTAAATGCTAAAATGAAGCCACGAGTGAGGTTTGGGAATCTGTAATATGAACACAGTGGCATTCAGTTAGAATGCGTTCATTCCTAAGTATAGCAGATATAAGCTATAAGGTTGGATTCCTTTTAACCTCCTGTGGTGTAGTGGTAGAGCCTTGACTTAGTAATCATAAGTCCTATGTTCGAATCCCAGTCGGGGTAAAAAATGATTCATGTTTTCACATATGTAATGTGCTTTTTTGTATTTCATGGCCCGAATGAGATTGGGAATTGAATTAAATGCTAAAATGAAGCCACGAGTGAGGTTGGGGAATCTGCAATATGAACATAGTGGCATTCAGTTAGAATGCGTTCATTCCTAAGTATAGCAGATATAAGCTATAAGGTTGGATTCCTTTTAACCTTCTGTGGTGTAGTGGTAGCGCCTTTACTTAGTAATCATAAGTCCTATGTTCGAATCCCGGTTGGGGTAAAAAACGATTCATGTTTTCACATATGTAATGCTTATTTGTATTTCATGGCCCGAATGAGATTGGGAATTGAATTAAATGCTAAAATGAAGCCACGAGTGAGGTTGGGGAATCTGTAATATGAACATAGTGGCATTCAGTTAGAATGCGTTCATTCCTAAGTATAGCAGATATAAGCTATAAGGTTGGATTCCTTTTAACCTTCTGTGGTGTAGTGGTAGCGCCTTTGCTTAGTAATCATTAGTTCTATGTTCGAATCCCGGTTGGGGTAAAAAACGACTCATGTTTTCACATATGTAATGTGCTTATTTGTATTTCATGGCCCGAATGAGATTGGGAATTGAATTAAATGCTAAAATGAAGCCTCGAGTTAGGCTAGGGAATCTGTAATATGAACATAGTGGCATTCAGTTAGAATGCGTTCATTCCTAAGTATAGCAGATATAAGCTATAAGGTTGGATTCCTTTTAACCTTCTGTGGTGTAGTGTTAGCGCCTTGACATATTAATCATAAGTCCTAGGTTCGAATCCTGGTCGGGGTAAAAAATGATTCATTTTTTCGCAAATGTAATGTGCTTATTTGTATTTCATGGCCCGAATGAGATTGGGAATTGAATTAAATGCTAAAATGAAGCACGAGTGAGGTTTGGGAATCTGTAATATGAACATAGTGGCATTCAGTTAGAATGCGTCCATTCCTAAGTATAGCAGATATAAGCTATAAGGCTGGATTCCTTTTAACCTTCTGTGGTGTAGTGGTAGCGCCTTGACTTAGTAATCATAAGTCCTAGGTTCGAATCCCGGTCGGGGTAAAAAATGATTCATGTTTTCACATATGTAATGTGCTTTTTTGGATTTCATGGCCCGAATGAGATTGGGAATTGAATTAAATGCTTAAATGAAGCCACGAGTGAGGTTGGGGAATCTGTAATATGAACATAGTGGCATTCAGCTAGAATGAATTCATTCCTAAGTATAGCAGATATAAGCTATAAGGTTGGATCAATTTTAGCCTTCTGTGGTGTAGTGGTAGCGCCTTGACTTAGTAATCATAAGTCCTAGGTTCGAATCCAGGTCGGGGTAAAAAATGATTCATGTTTTCAATTATGTAATGTGCTTATTTGTATTTCATGGCCCGAATGAGATTGGGAATTGAATTAAATGCTAAAATGAAGCCACGAGTGAGGTTTTGGAATCTGTAATATGAACATAGTGGCCTTCATTTAGAATGCATTCATTCCTAAGTATAGCAGATATAAGCTTTAAGGTTGGATTCCTTTTAACCTTCTGTGGTGTAGTGGTTGGGGTAAAAAATGATTTATGTGTTCACATATGTAATGTGCTTATTTGTATTTCATGGCCCGAATTAGATTGGGAATTGAATTAAATGCTAAAATGAAGCCACGAGTGAGGTTTGGGAATCTGTAATATGAATACAGTGGCATTCAGTTAGAATGCGTTCATTCCTAAGTATAGCAGATATAAGCTATAAGGTTGGATTCCTTTTAACCTCCTGTGGTGTAGTGGTAGAGCCTTGACTTAGTAATCATAAGTCCAATGTTCGAATCCTAGTCGGGGTAAAAAATGATTCATGTTTTCACATATGTAATGTGCTTTTTTGTATTTCATGGCCCGAATGAGATTGGGAATTGAATTAAATGCTAAAATGAAGCCAAGAGTGAGGTTGGGGAATCTGTAATATGAAAATAGTGGCATTCAGTTAGAATGCCTTCATTCCTAAGTATAGCAGATATAAGCTATGAGGTTGGATTCCTTTTAACATTCTGTGGTGTAGTGGTAGCGCCTTGACTTAGTAATCATAAGTCCGAGGTTCGGTTCCCGGTCGGGTAAAATAAAAAGATTCATGTTTTCACATATGTAATGTGCTTATTTGTATTTCATCCCCCGAAAGAGATTGGGAATTGAATTAATTGCTAAAATGAAGCCACGAGTGAGGTTGGGGAATCTGTAATATGAACATAGTGGCATTCAGTTAGAATTCATTCATTCCTAAGTATAGCAGATACAAGCTATAAGGTTGGAATCCTTTTAACCTTCTGTGGTGTAGTGGTAGCGCCTTGACTTAGTAATCATAAGTCCTAGTTTCTAATCTCGGTCGGGGTAAAAATGATTCATGTTTTCACATACGTAATGTGCTTATTTGTATTTCATGGCCCGAATGAGATTGGGAATTGAATTAAATGCTAAATTGAAGCCAAGAGTGTGGTTGGGGAATCAATAATATGAACATAGTGGCATTCAGTTAGAATGCGTTCATTCCTAAGTATAGCAGATATAAGCTATAAGGTTGGATTCCTTTTAACCTTCTGTGGTGTAGTGGTAGCGCCTTGACTTAGTAATCATAAGTCCTAGGTTCGAATCCCGGTTGGATTAAAAAATGATTCATGTTTTCACATATGTAATGTGCTTATTTGTATTTCATAGCCCGAATTAGATTGGGAATTGAATTAAATGCTAAAATGAAGCCACGAGTGAGGTTTGGGAATCTGTAATATGAATACAGTGGCATTCAGTTAGAATGCGTTCATTCCTAAGTATAGCAGATATAAGCTATAAGGTTGGATTCCTTTTAACCTCCTGTGGTGTAGTGGTAGAGCCTTGACTTAGTAATCATAAGTCCAATGTTCGAATCCTAGTCGGGGTAAAAAATGATTCATGTTTTCACATATGTAATGTGCTTTTTTGTATTTCATGGCCCGAATGAGATTGGGAATTGAATTAAATGCTAAAATGAAGCCAAGAGTGAGGTTGGGGAATCTGTGATATGAAAATAGTGGCATTCAGTTAGAATGCCTTCATTCCTAAGTATAGCAGATATAAGCTATAAGGTTGGATTCCTTTTAACATTCTGTGGTGTAGTGGTAGCGCCTTGACTTAGTAATCATAAGTCCGAGGTTCGGTTCCCGGTCGGGTAAAAAAAAAAGATTCATGTTTTCACATATGTAATGTGCTTATTTGTATTTCACCCCCCGAAAGAGATTGGGAATTGAATTAATTGCTAAAATGAAGCCACGAGTGAGGTTGGGGAATCTGTAATACGAACATAGTGGCATTCAGTTAGATTGCATTCATTCCTAAGTATAGCAGATACAAGCTATAAGGTTGGATTCCTTTTAACCTTCTGTGGTGTAGTGGTAGCGCCTTGACTTAGTAATCATAAGTCCTAGGTTCTAATCTCGGTCGGGGTAAAAATGATTCATGTTTTCACATACGTAATGTGCTTATTTGTATTTCATGGCCCGAATGAGATTGGGAATTGAATTAAATGCTAAATTGAAGCCACGAGTGTGGTTGGGGAATCAATAATATAAACATAGTGGCATTCAGTTAGAATGCGTTCATTCCTAAGTATAGCAGATATAAGCTATAAGGTTGGATTCCTTTTAACCTTCTGTGGTGTAGTGGTAGCGCCTTGACTTAGTAATCATAAGTCCTAGGTTCGAATCCCGGTTGGGGTAAAAAATTATTCATGTTTTCACATATGTAATGTGCTTATTTGTATTTCATAGCCCGAATTTGATTGGGAATTGAATTAAATGCTAAAATGAAGTAACGAGTGAGGTTGGGGAATCTGTAATATGAACATAGTGGCATTCAGTTTGAATGCGTTCATTCCTAAGTACAGCAGATATAAGCTATAAGGTTGGATTCCTTTTAACCTTCTGTGGTGTAGTGGTAGCACCTTGACTTAGTAATCATAAGTCCTAGGTTCGAATCCCGGTCGGGGTAAAAAATGATTCATGTTTTCACATATGTAATGTGCTTATTTGTATTTCATGGCCCGAATGAGATTGGGAATTGAATTAAATGCTAAAATAAAACCACTAGTGAGATTAGGTAATCTGTAATATGAACATAGTGGCATTCAGTTAGAATGCGTTCATTCCTAAGAATAGCAGATATAAGCTATAAGATTGGATTCCATTTAACCTTCTGTGGTGTAGTGGTAGCGCCTTGACTTAGTAATCATAAGTTTTATGTTCGAATCCCGGTCGGGGTAAAAAATGATTCATGTTTTCACATATGTAATGTGTTTATTTGGATTTCATGGCCCGAATGAGATTGGGAATTGAATTAAATGCTAAAATGAAGCCACGAGTGATTTTGGGGAATCTGTAATATGAAAATAGTGGCATTAAGTTAGAATGCGGTCATTCCGAAATATAGCAGATATAAGCTATAAGGTTGGATTCCTTTTAACTTACTGTGGTGTAGTGGTAGCGCCTAGACTTAGTAATCATAAGTCCTAGGTTTGAATCCCGGTCGGGGTAAAAAATGATTCATGTTTTCACATATGTAATGTGCTTATTTGTATTTCATGGCACGAATGAGATTGGGAATTGAATTAAATGCTAAAATGAAGCCACGAGTGAGGTTGGGTAATCTGTAATATGAACATAGTGGCATTCAGGTAGAATGCGTTCATTCCTAAGTATAGCAGATATAAGCTATAAGGTTGGATTCCTTTTAACCTTCTGTGGTGTAGTGGTAGCGCCTTGACTTAGTAATCATAAGTCCTAGGTTCGAATCCCGGTCGGGGTAAAAAAAAATTATTCATGTTTTCACATATGTAATGTGCTTATTTGTATTTTATGGCCCGAATGAGATTGGGAATTGAATTAAATGCTAAAATGAAGCCACGAGTGAGGTTGGGAAATCTGTAATATGAACATAGTGACATTCAGTTAGAATGCGTTCATTCCTAAGTATAGCAGATATAGGCTATAAGGTTGGATTCCTTTTAACCTTCTGTGGTGTAGTGGTAGCGCCTTG
>JAXCGZ010024198.1:0-12461 GCA_037179515.1 Halocaridina rubra | reverse complement strand
TTCTTTTATGTGTAGAAGCATAGTCCCGATATAAAAGCTGCTCCTACCAGTCCATCTTTTCAGTGAACCTATCATATACGTTTTCTCTATAATTTTCTAATGACAAAATAGCTCTAGCTGATAATTTTGTTATAAATTTGACCTTGCTGTTATGTCATTAGCCTGTCTAGATATATTTCAGTAGCTTCTTTATTATTTGAGTACTTAAAGTCCGTCTCCTACAACGCAAAGAACGTTCTAGAGATTGTTTACCAGTAACCTAACTTTCCATTATTATTCTCGTTTTATTTTATTTGCTTCCACTTGTTGCAAGTAAAATACTGTCTCTCCCTTGTATCTCTGCTATAATTGCCTGCAAGGGACCACCACTAAAGTAGTCCTTAAATGATATAAGAGCCAGTTACTGCTCTAGAAATATGTCCTACAGATGACGTCACCAGGAGGAACATTGAAGCACTCTCATTTGGCGGCCAAACATCCCAGAGGCAGCATCTTACCTCAGCAGTCAAGTTTATTTTAAACCTTATTTACGTGGCATCTTAACAGGAATTCATCTGGCACAAACAAGGTGAGGGATAGTGTATGGTAAAGCTCGTGGGTCAAGCAAATTGGTTTTTCGAAAATTAGTTACATTCGTTAATGGTTAAATTTTACAAATTTTTTCTCAGATTCTATTCCCATACAAACGAAATTTTGTAGATTACCTAACTGGAATCTCACTTGCCAAAGTTAATTCCTTAACCTGGAAATTACAGCTGATATACATTGCTAAGAAGTTTCTTTTCATTGAATGTGATAAACGAAAATCTCATCCTCTGAAGACTGGCTATGAGCCTGTAAAAATCTATCCCTTCTCCTAATAAATTCTAATTTCATTTCACCTCTTTCTATCATCGTAAAACTTATGAATAAAGCTATTTGCTATATAAATTGCAAATAATTAATAATTTAGCTAAAGGGTTTTATGCTATAAACTGCAAATAATTAAAAGGTAATTTTACCCTGTTGGTTTTGCAAGTATTTCCTGTTAAACACAATCTAATGAACGCATGCTGTATTTATCTTGCTAATTCTTCATACGTTGGGGATAAAGTGTTTTGAGTTATAAGTTGCAAATACTTCAAAAGGTGGATATGCCACCCCCTTTTTTCATTGCAAACAGTTCTTGATAACCAAAAGTGAATGAATACTGTATTTATCTCGTAGATTCTTCCTTTATCGTAAATAGAGTGTTTTACCATATTAATTGCAAATCAGTGAAAAGCATTAAAACTTTTGTGGTTGCCCACAATTTAAGGAATACATACAGTACTGTATTTGTCTTGCTTATTCTTCATTTATTGTGAATAAATTGTTTTCCTTTAATAACAGCAAAGAATTAATGGTTTTGTATGCTATTATGGTAGCATAAATATTTCTGGTTAGCTGTGACTAACCAATATATTTTCATCCAGTAGAATAATATTGGAAACTCATTATATGTGTGTTCATGCTTTCAGTTTCCCATTATTAACAGTGTGTCGTTTCTGTTTCTGCAATTGCAGTGTCCTCTATTCTACTCTGCCTGTGTGACAGAGGTAATCGTCGAGTTGAGGCCAAAGTCTTGGCATACGTCTGTGGTGCCGGGAAACAAAATCGTGCTCACCACCTCTGGGATTCGAGGCAGCATTTCATAAAATTTAATTAGATAATTTAATTCAATTCTTTTAATGTCATTGCATTTCCAAAATTAAAAGAAAGTTGAATTCTGAGTTTCATTTTACCGAGTAGTGGTATAACGGGTGGGGTGTTCAAGTACAAATATCTGTCCTGTCTGTTTGTGAGCTCTCAGCTGAGCTCAGTACTTTGAGTCTCCTTAGTAAAACAGAATCTTAACAACACTCTCCATTCCCCCAACAGAGAGACAAATGCTGTAAAAGATATAGGAGGAATAGGTTTTAAAGCTAAAGAGAGTGGATGGAAGCATCATTGAGACAGATGAAGAAATTTACCGAGAATTGATCGTGGAGTTTCTGTTAGCATTTGAAGTAGAAAAAATTCCACCCTTTAATATAGTCTAAATATAAATTGTTACTAAGCTATTTCTATTGATGTTTGAATGAAATCTTACATGGAAAAAGAAGAAGAGTAAGTACCATTCGTAACAGTGACTGCTCTCCCACTACCCCGCTAGTGTTGAACATCATAAGACTTAAGGATGCCTGTGTCTCTCTCTATCCTCTATTCCTCCTAATATTACCATGTAGTATCTCTGTTCCTCATATTTCCTAATCTCACTCTTACTTTCGTCTAAATAGATCCCGTAGTTAGTCTCTAACCTAACCTTCTCCCTGAGTAACTATTAAACTGGTGATGTAAACAAATTGCCAACCTCCGATAAGCAACGGTAAGCATTTTTCCTATTCATTACTTTGGTTACCTACTATTATATTATTTGTATTACCATTATATTAAGTTTCGTACCTTAAGCTAAAGGGTACTATACTGGCGACAATGATTTTTTTTTCCCCGTGATTGTTGAACCTACTGGTAACCAACGCTATCAAATCTAATGATAGCCTACCCTTAGCCAGTCATTTTTAACAGTATCTTACCCTATTGATGACCTAATTTCGTCTAGTCTACCGAGTACCACAATGGCTATCACAGTGCCTAACCTAACCTATAGTAACCTATGCATATTGCGCGTTCCTGATTGTTTTCGTGTTTAATAACTAGCCTACATCTAATATAATATATGATTTTGTGCTAATGTAGCTCACCTAACTGAACTGGCGTATTTTTTTTTTCTTTAAGAGTGTGACACCGGGACAGGCAGAAACTGCCCTCATCAATAAAGGCCCGGGCACGAGAAAATACTAAGACGAAGGAAAAGAAAAAGGTTAAGGGCAAGGCGGAGATGAGGTAATGTCAATAACAAATGTGAGGAAAAGGAAAGCAAAAGAGACAGATGTGCAGAATGTTGTGAGTTGTCAAATGTAATGGAATAGCAAGAGATGTGTAATGAATACGACAGAATATTCAGTGTAGATGTAGGCATGAGGAAAGAACCGTCCTGAAGGAAGACTCAACCTGGAACTGTCTGGCCCAGTCCTAATTGCATCCTAATACCTTCATTTATCTTTGTATTACACTATTTTACATATATATTTTTGTGTATTGAATGCTACTTCTATACTACTGGTACAATGGCGTCGAGTATTGTAAGTATTCCTACTTTTGATCCTAATGTAGAGGATTTTGAGTCTTATTGTAGATGAGTTGATTTATATTTTACTACTAATGATGTAAGAGGTGAAAAGGTTGTCCCTGCCTTCTTAACTTTGGTTGGTCCTAAAGTTTACGGATTACCTAAGAATTTGCTTTCTCCGGAGGACCCTGCTAGTTATAGTTTTGATAGGATTAAAACAACACTCAAATCTCACTTTAAGCCTAACGTAATTTTGATTTGCGAACGTTTAAAATTCCATTCTAGATCACAGAAATCTAGTGAATCAGTATCTGATTTTGTTGCTGCATTAAAGGAGTTTGCTCATACTTGTGATTTTGGTACTGCTTTAAATAACATGTTAAGTGATAGATTTGTCACGAGACTGTCTAATGATAAAACTGATCTTACTTTTGCTAGAGCTGTGGAAATTGCTACAACAAGCGAAGTGGCACAGAGAGGTGTAAAAGCTAGGGATAGTAGAACTGCTCTATATAAGGTATGCACTAAGTCTCAAATGTCAAATAACAATAGGGGTACTTCTTCATCCAAAGGTAAATTTAAGCATTCTGTAACCAGTAAAACTCAAACTGTTGCTAAGCCTAATGTATCCAGTTTCCCTTGCAGTGGTTGTGGCAAGCTACAATGGAAGAATTACTGTCCTTTTAAGGACGCCGTTTGCCATTCATCCAAGCATAAGGAACATATTAAGTTCGTGTGTCATGTTTCCAAGTCAGGTAACTCAAAATCCGCTGGGAATATAAATTTTTCTAATACAGGTGTTACTCTTATTCCTAATTATAGCTATGAACATGTTTTCAATATAATGAATTATGTACCTAGTTGTTTAAAGTATGTCTAAATGACATGGATATACCAATGGATCTAGACACTGGTACCACAGCTACTATTGTCCCTAAGGATCGGTTTGGGAGAATTTGGCCTGAAATTCTATAAGGCCTGTGCTAGGTCATTCTATTTTGAATCTAAATGTCTATGGTGGTTCTCTACTTACTTTGATTGGTGAGATTTCAGTCACTGCTAAACTTGAGAATTGTTCGCACTTTTGTGAAGACGGAGTGGTTGTAGTTAAAGAATCTGAACCGTGTCATCTTGGTAGAGATTTAAGCAGTGAGTTGAAGGTTATCAGCAGTGATGCCCTAAATATTGTTGTTGCAAGGGCATATAAGCTAAATATTGAATTTCCCCAGTTGTTTTCTGAAGGTCTTGGATGCTACCAAGTTAAATCTTTTTCTATTGCAGTAGATTCTTTAGTTCCTACTAAGTTTTCCAAGGCTTGTACAGTACCTTATACCCTCAGAGAGAAAGTTGATAAGGAGCTTTGCCATCTAGAGGAAGAGGGTATCATTTCTCCTATTTCTATTAGTCCTTGGGCCACACCTATTGTTCCAGTGCAAAAGGTTGATGGTACTATTAGACTTTTTTGGGATTAAAAGCTCACAGTCCGTAGAGCAGCTAGTATGGACACATATCTTATACCTTCTATGCATGATTTATTCAGCAACCTAGCTGGCAGTGTTAAATTTTCTAAACTTGACATGAGTCAAGCATATGCTCAACTATGCCTAGATGATCAGTCTAAACAGTATACTGTCATCAACACTCATCATGGATTATTTATCGACTAAGTTTTGGTATTTCTTCTGCACCCGGCATATTTCATCTTGCAATGGAGGAGTTATTGCGGGGTATTGGTGTCAGTCTGTACATAGATGACATACTAATTAAAGGTTCAACGAGAGAAGAGCATGACAGTACCTAAGGACCAGTACTCTCTAAACTCCAATCAGCTGGCCTAAAGCTGAAACTAGACAAGTGTTATATTGGAGTTCCTAGTGTAATCTATCTTGAATATAAACTTGACAAACAAGGTATCCACCCTACCGAAGACAAAGTAAAAGCTATGTCTGAAGTTCCAGTTCCTACAAATACTACACAGTTGAAAACCTACCTAGGCTTGTTAAAAGCTAACTTTCCGTGGTTGTGTGGTGCTGAGCAAGAGAATTCCTTCAATAAATCTAAAAAGATTCTACTTTATTCTGATGCCCTTGTGCATTTTGATCCAAAATTGCCACTTGTAGTAGTAGCAGACAGTACGGCCTATGGTATTGGTGGTGTCTTGTGTTATTTGATTAATAACGTTGAGAGACCCATCTGTTTTGTCTCCAGTACTTTTTCTACACGAGAACGCAATTATTCTCAGCTAGAGAAAGAAGTCTTCGCAATGGTCCATGCATTGCAAAAAATTCCACTATTATTTATGGGGACAAGCTAACTTTACCGTCATTACAGACCACAAACCAATGCTTGGTATTACGTGCTGTTACGTGTACGCACTGAGCTCTCGATAATATTGTGTTTATCAAGTGACAGATTTTAAAGTCACAACTACAAAATTAACGAAAGCATACTCAAATATAAACCTTCAAATTTAAGTCAGAGTGATTATTTCAACTTTAGTGCTTATAAAGATACAAAGAAAATTCATCATAATCTTATAACGTCTCAGAAACCATTGAGAGCGTCTCTCCCAGTGTTACCGATTTCAACCACATCCTCTCGCGACTGACCTAAAAAGGACCTTTCTTAAATGAACCTGCAGTTCCCCTCATACCGCAGTTCCCCTCCCATTCACACCAGAATGTCCTCATCAGAAAAAGTTGACCTTTATGACCTTTTGTGAGTAGATACTGATATTTTTCCCGAAGTGTTTATATCATCTCTGAACAGAATGCTCGTATATTCACGCGATGACATCAGAAGGGAATTGGAAAAAATCAGAAAAGACACTCTGTGCAAAACAAGTCAACTATTGCTTTCAAAGGTAGTGGAACTCTTTCCACAACACAGTGGCAAATGCATCATAAAAAGAAAGCCAAAAAAAAGATATAATTAAAAATATAATCACTTTTAGTGCAAGTGCCCTGAATATTTCAATAACTGGTGAACTTGACAAACTCTTTCAATCTCAGACTTCAGTTGTAAAATCCATAGAGTTTAAAAAACACACACTACCTAGGAGACCCACATCGAATGATAGAAAGTCTTGCAGATAAGGTTAAAATTTTGGAAACAGATGCTGAAGAGGTGAAAGCCTTACAACAACAGGTGAGATTGCTAGAATCAGACATTGTCCTACTTAAAAGAGATTATTTTAGGTTGAAACTGCTATTAGAAACATCTCCACCTCTCAATTCGGTGCTGTCACCTAACAATGATGATGTCCCTTCTATCAACAACCCTCAGGTTTTGCAAACTAGGTTTTCTGTCTCTACTTACAATTCCTTCAGTGCATTGAAAGACGAATGTGACAGTGGTAGTGAAGAAGAGGTAGATACAGATAAAAGTGATAGTCAACAAGACAACCTGAATACACCATCTAGCATAAATAATCAACTCAGTAATAGGTTGCAAAATAGTGAAGAAATAACAGCGTCCTTCCCCACTACTCCTAACAATGCAACAACAGGCACTAACTAGAACAAGATTCATCCCAGCACAAATAACCAACCTGGTAAAGGGTTGCAAAACAACAAAGAAGATACAGAGCCCCTCTCCACTACTCCTAACAACACAGCAACTATCACTAACCAGGACAACCAAATTACACCATCCAGCACAAATAACCAACCCAGCAAGAGGCTGCAAAACAATGCAGAAAACAGAAAAGACTAAATAGAAGCAGTCTCTTATCTACACATTCCATCAAAGTCCTCTCCCCCACAGCCACAGTTACCCAATAATGCAAGTGCAAGGGTTACAGCTCACATATCATATTCACATTCCTGTCAACCCCTTTGAGAGAGAGATATGTAATATATTGACAAATCAAAGCATTCTCTCTGAAGAATTGGGTCTCCTTCACTATAATGACATCGAAGGGATTTGAATATGTGGCTTACAAACTGAATCAATGGCCTACAGGCACAATTGTCCAGCCATTTTGTGGGGGTAAACAATGGACACAACCTGGGTTATCTACAAAATATCCCAAACTACAGTCATACCAGAATAAACAGCAAAGAGCTTATGAAACGATCCCCTATCTGCGAGACTATAGAAAGAGACACAATACAAACTTCTCTTATCCCCGTCCACGCACAAGAAACTTCTCCTTGAGAGATGGCTCTTACAACCCTGGACACTCTACTAGGCATACAAACTTTGGGAAGGCCCGATCATGCCATGGCACATACTCAAATCAGCGTTACCATCCAACGGCAGGTACAGACACCAGGATCCATGGGCTAACCCCAGAACACACTGTAATGTTGAATTCCCAGCAGAATCACAAAGTCGAAACAAATCATGGATAAACCCAAGAACAAACTACAACTATGACTATGGATACCACCCTAATGAAACATGGTAAGAATGTAACATTCGTACATATGAACGCTCAGTCCCATCTCACTCATTTTGAGGAAATAATAATGCTAACAAAAGACTACAACATAAACATCCTCTGTGTAAGTGAAACTTGACTTCATCCTACAACTGAAAATGAATATGTGAATACCCCAGAGTTTAAAATATTTTGCAATGACCATGGCCGAGGGGGTGGGGTCTGTATTTATGTTATATATTATCTTAGTGCATCAGAAATATCCACAGATCTAGAAAAAACTGAAGAGCTCAAAGATTTATGGATCACTGTGCAGTATCAGAAACTTCTATCTTTCATTGTAGGGTGAATTTACCGTCACCCTAAAGCACCTTCCAGTTCATTCAGTCATCTGCTAGAGACATTCAGAAATATCTGTGTACGCCATAAACCCGTATATATACTTGGTGACTTTAATGATGACTTGCTCTCAGCAGATAACAAAATGAAAAGGGTGATCAACACTGTGAAGTTAACACAAATAGTGACAAAACCTACCCACATTACCCCTAATTCTAGGACTCTAATAGATCTGATAATAACAAATAAAGTGGAAAGTATACCCTATTGGGACGTAGTTACCTGCCCAATTGCAGATCATGAGCTCAACATTGCTATGCTAAACATAAACAAGCCCAAAAGGAAGCCTCTTTTCAAAACATTCCGGTGTCTAAAAGATTACTCCCCTGATATCTTTTGTGAAGCATTAATCAACAACACAAATGTACTTAATAGTATTATATACAGAAAACGTCGATTTGCAAGTTGAGATTCTAACAAAAGTCTTCTGTGAATACTTACATAGTTGGGCACCCATTGTAGCAAGAAAAATAACCTGCCCCTTAGCCCTCTGGCTAACCAGTGACATCAAGGATGCAATGCAAATCAGAAATCAAATAAAAAAGAGCTAAAAATGAATAGATATATGACTCTCCGAGAATGTTATAAAGCAGAAAAGAAACATGTCAGATCTCTCATCAATGTAAGTAAAAATACTTTTACAAAAAAACTATATAATGACTCGACATGATACAGCAGCAACATAAAAAGTGATAAGCATGGTACCAAATGAAAAGACTACCTCAGAGAGTTATGAAAATATTACAGAGTTGAAAGACAAAGCGGAAAATTTTAATAACTATTTTGCTAATGTTGGCAAAATTACATATGAGAAAACACAAGAAAACATCAACTCAGTGAATATGAGTAATTACTTAAATGTCAATTCTTCTGATATAAGCACAAGAAAATACTTCAAGATAAATCCTATCGATTGCGCTACCCTAATTCTTACCATAAAGAGCTTAAGAAACTCTGGCTCTTATGATCCAAATGGTATAGCATTTCAATTCATCAATGATGCTCTACCCATGATTGTATCTTATATTCTAACTAATATGAACACTTCCATTGTTATTAAAAAGTTTTCTGACTCTTGGAAAAAATCACATGCAATACCTCTGCATAAAAAGGGGGACAGAGAAGATGTGACAAACTATCGTCCCATTTCCCTGATACCCATTTTCTCTAAAATATTAGAAAATTTTTGCATGCCAACTTATGTCATATTTAGAGTCAAATAGACTATTATCTATCAGCCAACATGGTTTCAGACCGAAACTCTCGACGGAAACTGCACTGCTCAAAGTTATGAATAGTATCTATAATAATATATATAAATGAAAAAAATCTCTCTGCTTGTATTATTAGACTTATCAAAAGCCTTCGACAGTGTAAGCCATGAAATTCTTTTAAGTAAATGTACTAACCTAAATATTGATCCGAGCTGGTTTAGAGAGTATCTATGTAATCGCAAACAGTCTTTACGCCTTAACAGAATTATCTCTTTGCCAAGCAATGCATCATTTGGTATTCCACAGGGATCAGTGCTTGGCCCTATCCTCTTCTCCATTTACGTAAATGATCTATCATCTTTCATTTCTGACTGTCTAGTCGTACAATATGCAGAAGACAATCAACTACTCCTTAGTGGTGATATTAATAATCTACCAGAGCTAACCTTAATAGCAAAAGAACACTGTCAAAAATTAAAGTCTATTTTCAAGAAATTGGGTTGTTAATTAACGAAAGTAAAACACAATGCCTGTTTATTGGTTCAAGATTCCATATAGCACAAATTCCAGAAAACACAACAATTAATTTTTGCGGCAATATTATTCCACCTAGCAAAACAGTCAAACACCTGGGAATTCACTTTGATAACTACATGTTGTTTGATTCCCACATAGATAAAGTACGCAAAGAGATTACAGGAACATTAATGTACTTATCACGTATAAAAGACAATTTTGAGACTACCACTTGAATAACTGTTATTGAATCTCTAGCACTAAGTCACATTAATTACTGTATAAGTGTTTGGGGAGCTACCACTAAGACTCATATAAACAGAATACAGAAGCTTATTAATTTTGCAGCTCGAGTTGCCATGGGAGGAATAAGAAAATATGACCGCATCACACCAGCTCTCAATAAACTTGGGTGGCTGTGGGTAGAAAACAAAGTCGCATATGCTATTTATGTTTTTGTATACAAAATTTTGAACCATCATTATCCAGCTGGCTATTTGATTTAAAAACAGTCAGGGATATTAAGGGAACCAACACAAGACAGAGCAGTGAGCTCTTTATTCAGAGAACAAACACAGAAGCAGGTTCAAAGATGATCACTATTAAAGGGCCAACACTCTGGAACAATATTCCAGAGCATCTTAAAAATGTATCCTCCTTCACAGCTTTCAAAGGCAAACTATATAGTTTTCTTTTGGACAAATAGTTGCTGCTCACACATAAACTAAACTTAATGATTCAATGCAATTTCCCTTAACACTAACCTCTCTATATGAAAACTGTTATCGACTTCTCTGTTTTCTAAGTCATGAACTAATTATTCTCATTGTAAGGAAAACAAATTTGGTGATGATGCCGATAATAACGATGCTGTATCGAGTTTTGTTATTACTACTGCCTTATTAACATTATTGTTAACATTTTTATTACAGTATTATTATTTCTGGGAAAGCTACATTTAATTTAGCTGTATGTAGTACCCTCTTATTTATTAGTTCAATTACATGTCTACTTATAAGTTACTTTTACTTTTAGAAGAATAACCATTGTACAAAAATGGAAGTAAATGTTTGTCTGTTTGTTTTGTTTGTCCTATGGCCTCTGGTAGAATTCAGAGATGGTCTTTGCTACTTCAGAGTTATAATTTCACTTTTCATCATAGGTCCAGTGCTTTACTTGGTCCCGCAGATGCTTTAAGTCATTGGCCACTGTCTAATGAGTCTATTGGAACTACTGAGGACACTCCTATTCTTTCAGAGTGGCACAAGTTCGTTAATTTCCAATATATATATATATATATATATATATATATATATATATATATATAATATATATATATATATATATATATATATATATATATATATATATATTATATATATATGCACACACACCACACACACACACACACACATATATATATATATATATATATATATATATATATATATATATATATATATATATATATATATATATATATATATATATATATATATATATATATATATATATATATATATATATATATATATATATGCACACACACATACATTAAAGGATAGGATTTGCAATAGCAACACAGATATAGTAGTGGTTACAGAGACTAAGTTGAGTGAGGACATAAATAGTCACAGTTTTCCCTTAGCCTTCATAATATTAAGGGCTGAAAGGTCTTAGAGGACTGGTGGAGGGATTGCACAGGTCATAAGTGAAAGATTTCAGGTTGAAGAAATAAGCTTTGCTATAGAAAGTGAGTTCAAGAAATTTCTTATTTTTCGCATAAATACTGAGTCAGAGAGCATTATAATAACTATTATATATAACCCACTAAGAAACCAACATAGGCTAGAATTTTATGTGGAATATCAAATAGGTACTATTGAAGTCATAAACCCAGTTGTAAATATTGCAAGGGAGAGAAAATGTAGGATTTTGATTACGGGAGATTTCAATCTTAGAGAGATAGATTGGATAATCATGACTCACACAGCGGGGAGGACTCATTCGGGACAAGATTCCTGGATTGCGTACAAAAGAATTTCCTACGCCAAAATGTATTAGAACCAATGAGGTCCAGGGATGGGGATGAGCCATTACTGCTTGATCTAGTATTCACAAATTGAGCAAGAACCACTGTGTGTTGCTTATGGAGCATATCATCAAATATGTTCTGCCTGAAAGCAAAGACACTGAGGACATGATGAGGAACTATCTGAAAGGAGATTACAACAAAACTAAAGAGCTTTTTGCAGTTAGTGACTTGAGGACCTAATTTAACAACAAATATGTTCAAGAAATGTAAGACATTTTATGTGAGGAATATGGGAAGATAGTAGATTGTTGTATATTTTCCACCAAAATAGGGGTTATTCGTGCCAGAGTTAAATGATTTAGTAATAAGTATAAGAGGGCTGAGGAGCAGAGAGTGTGACAGAGTGCTTCGCTCAAAGTCGCCAGAGGCTGTTAGATGCCTTATTAGTTAATTTAGTAACTTAACTCATCTTTCTACCTAAAAATAATTCCCATTTCTTGACTTTTGCAGATTATGATTATTTGCAATTTATATTTTAGCTTATAGCTAATTTTGAATATACCTTATTTACTATTCTTTTATGTGTAGAAGCATAGTCCCGATATAAAAGCTGCTCCTACCAGTCCATCTTTTCAGTGAACCTATCATATACGTTTTCTCTATAATTTTCTAATGACAAAATAGCTCTAGCTGATAATTTTGTTATAAATTTGACCTTGCTGT